>JAUPFV010000002.1:275211991-275254941 GCA_036936605.1 Limnanthes douglasii subsp. nivea
AAATCGGTCGGTGTTCCAACTATGCTAAGCTCCTCTCTTCCCGGAGCTCCTAAGACGGCCGGTGTTTTTATTTTATCAAGCTTTACTGTCTTCGGTGCTCACTCCAAGCATAACCTTTCCATATTTTTATCCGACTTCATTTGCAGAGCTTCAACCAAGCTAATTCTTCCTCATTTCGGAGTTCCTTCGTAGGTTGGTGTCCAGTTGTCACTGTGCCTTAAAAAGGCTCTCTGTTTTACTTACAACTTTCTTGGAAGTGGACAACATCTCCATATCTCTCTGCTCCGCAGTAATATTAATTGTCTTAAAGAAAACTCTATAGCTCTTCATCCTCTTGAGGTTTTGTTCAAAGAGGTAATCATGGAAGAATATCTAGTGCGAGTGAAGGCGACAATACCCTTGGAAGCAATCTTGAAATGCTCCGGTGGTTTTGTGCAGCTTCGATGGGGTTACCTTCATAAGAGGTTCCGGTCTTGTAGATGCATCAGTCTCTCTCATCGGGAAAGAAGTTGATTAATCGAAGAACGCAACTGCCAGCTGTAGTCCAACCACTCCGATTTCACGAAGTGATGACGGAGGCTCCACTTCCACCATGACTGATGGTTTCGATGAGAAGAGCCGTCAAGTCTTTGTTTGTGTCTTCTTATTCCGTTTCCAGTGTTCATTAGGTGTTGCAGGAGGTGCTCGATTGATGGTACGCGTTGGTGTCGATCCTAACTCAAACTCATGGCAGGATGTTTTCGTAACAATTGGTGTTCGCACATCAAAAAATGCTTATGGACACAAAATTCTTTATTTGGTGGACCTTCTTTCTCCACTCGTGATCTTTTTATATTTAATAATCCAGTCCTTTTTTAGTTATTATAAAATGGTCCAATTTTATTTTAAATTTAGTTTAATAAAGAGGTTATCATACTCTTATCTTATCATGAAATTAATTTTGTGATCCTTTTTCAAAGTTGGACTCTATTAATAAACTCTATGGTCTTTTTCTATTTTTTCAGCAATGTTGCATTTTATTGTTTTGGAATCGCTTAAAGATTTTTATTTTCAAATCTAGTGGATGGGATCTAAGTTGTTGGAAGAAAAAAAGTGGACTAACTTTTTAAGATGCTTCGATCTTCTAGCTTTAACGCATATAGTAATATGGATTTCTTTCGGATAAGACCATCGTCAGGTGTACTGTAAGTCTTTTTCCTTATGAATATTGCTTCTTGGAATGTGTGGGGTCTTAATAATCCTGTCAGGAAAAACGATGTTACTGATTTCATAATTAGTAATAGTATCTCATTGTTAATTTTAGTTGAAATAAAAGTCCAACTTTTAAAGTCGGCTCTATTATTAGGTATATGGTCCCCTTTTGGCATGTTAATACCAATCATTCCTCTCATCCGCTTGGTAGAATTTGGATGATCTCAAACTCTAGTGTAATCATTGTTTTTAGGTTATCACAGTCCTCTCAATACATTCACTACATGGCGAAGTGTCATAATTTCAATGCCTGATTTAGATTCACTGCAATATACGCTTTTAATTACGTTCAGATCGTACTCACTATTGGAATGATTTAATAACCATCTCCGAACAAGATCAGGGCATCCCCTGGGTCTCCGTGGAGGATTTCAATGTCATCCGTGATCCAGAGGAGCGGTTAGGCTCCTCCGAAAATTGATCTTCAGCAATTCATGACTTCAATAATTGCTACTACCTCAATGAGCTCAGTGATCTTCGATCCACTGGATTCCATTTCTCTTGGATTAATAAACAGCTTACTCATCTCATTCTCTCAAAAATGGATTGTGGTCTAGTCAACCCTGATTGGCACGATCTCTTTCCTATGTCTTTCGCTCATTTTGGTTTTCTCCGTTCCTCGATAACACCACTGTCACTCTCAATTTTAGGTTCCCCCGTCAAAGATGGAAGAAACCATTCAAATTCTTTAATATCTGGCAATCTCATCCTCAGTTCAAAAACATTGTTTCCAAAAGCTGGAATATTCCTATATCTTCCTCTGGTATGAGCCTTGTCATTAATAAACTCAATCATCTACAGTATGAGCTTTCTTGCCTCAATCGTAAGGAGTTTAACGACATTAGTTCTAGGGTTTTTAATGCTCAAAACATCCTCTGTCAAGCCCAATCTAATCTCACTCATTACCCCCTCAATCCTATCCTTGTCACCAAAGAAGTTGACGCTTCCACGACTTTCATCTTTCTTAGTCGTGCTGAAGAATCATTCCTCAAGAAAAAATCTCGAAAAAACTGAATCAAGCTTGGTGAAAAAAATACCAAATTTTTCACAATAGTATAAAAACCCGTCTTTTCCGTAACAAAATTATTTCCTATCAATAATGACCATGGTATCACTGTTTCAACTCCAGTTAGTGTTTCTAAGGTCATTGTGAGTTACTTCGAGGACTTCATTGGTACTAGGAATCCTGTTGGTTATCCGGGGATGGAGATAGTTTCATCTCTGCTTTCCTCTAAAGTCGACAATACTAAAAATGTATCAATGATTCATGAGATCACTAGCGAGGAGATTAAGTCTTCTATTTTTAGTATTGATAGTAATAAATAATTGGGCCTGATGTTTTTAATTCCAGTTTCTTTAAATCCATATGGAATTTTGTTGGGCAGGACATCTGTAATGGTGTCCTCGAGTTTTTCCAAACCAGAATTCTTGATTATTCTTGGAACTCTACTTCAATTCCTCTCATTCCTAAAAATGATTCCCCTTATGTGGCTCCAGATTTTAGACCTATTTCTCTTTGTAATATCATTCACAAGACCATCTCTAAAATTTTAGCTAATAGAATTAAGGATTCCTTCCCCTATCTAATTTATAATTCCCAATCGACTTTCGTCTCTGGTAGGAACATCTCGGATAACATTATTCTTTTCTAAGAAATCCTAAGAGGCTATCATACTAATCGTAGAGGTGAAAAAGTAGCCCTTAAAATTGATCTTATGAAAGCTTTTGATAATGTCTGTTGGCATCTGATCCTTGACATTCTTGTGGCGATGAACTTCCCGGAAAAGATGATCACTTGGATCATCAATTGCATCTCCTACACCTCTTACTTCATCAATATTAATAGAGATTTTTACGGTAATTCAAAGGTAGAAAGGGTCTCAGGCAAGAGGACCCGCTTTTCCCTTTTCTCTTTGTCCTTATCATAGAAGTCCTTTCCAGTACCCTCAAACAGAAGATTAATGACAAAAACTTCCGGTTTCAGTGGAAATACCACAAACTCAAAATTATTAATCTCTACTTTGCAGACGATCTTATGTTTTTTTATTATGGTGATGTCAATTCCCTTCTCCTAATCAAAGAGATTCTGGATGATTTCTACACCCTTTATGGTCTAAAAGTCAACCCCTATAAAAGTCATATATTTATGTCGGGTATTAATAATCCTTTGTACACTCAGCTCCCGTCTATTATGGGTTATCTAGAAGTCTCTATCCCAATTAAATATTTGGGAGTCTCCTTCTTACCGGTCGTCTTACCCATACAAATTATCATCCTCTTCTCCATAAAGTTAATGCCAGGATCGATTCTTGGACATCCAAACACCTGTTCTTTGCGTGTAGACTCCAACTAATAAAATCTGTCTTATTTGCTGGTCAAGTTTACTGGTCCTCAATCGTTATCATCCCATCTAGGATCATTAAAGAACGGACCCAAAACCTTTGTCGTTTTCTTTGGTCGGGTTCCGCTATGAAAATTCATGGGGCCAAAGTGGTCTGGTCTAATATCACCTTTGCCACAAAAGAGGGCGGTCTTGGGATCCTCGATTTAAAAATATGGATACATGCGGCTGTCCTGAAGTATATATGGTCTATTATTAGTAATAAAAATCACTCTATCTGGTTGGATAAAAATAGAAAAAATCAAAAATAATAATTTTTGGGATCCATCTGTTGGTTCCTCCCCTTCTCAGATTTGAAGGAAAATTCTTCGTCTTCGCCCGTTGGCTAGTAATTTATACAGGATGGCTATTGGAAATGGTTCGAGTACTTCCTTCTGGTATAACCCATGGCTCGTCACTGGAATTGGCCTCCAAACATTAGATTGGCTACAGCTAGAAGTCGCTCTAATTTTTTGAAGATCAACAGCCTTATCCTCACCCTGCCCCTTCCTAACATCAACTCCCATATTTTTCCTTTTTTGATTGCTAAGACTGTATGCAACAATGATAAATCGACTCTGAGTAAAATACTTATGTTAAAGCTAAAAGTGTGTTCCGTGGTTCTTAATTTTCAAAGTAAACAAAAGGGGAAACAAAACACTTCTTCAAATATATGTTTAATATAAAGTTGAATCATAAATATAGTCTTCATAGGTTATCTTGTGCTTGATTTACTATTTTATATATATTGGTAGACTAATAGCTTGTGAAAAAAATAAAAGTAAATTAAAATGAATTCGATATTTTTGGTCATGTGAGTTCCTTTTAGTGGTATCCTTCTATCCAACTATACGAAATGGAAAGTTTTTGGACGATTAATTATAAATGGAACAAGATCTTGTTCAATAACTGAACTAACCATACGATATTTTCATCATCGGCAAGTGAAAGTGGGTATTTTATATGTCTATCACAAGATACATAACAATCTTTTTAGTCTTTTGGCACCTTGGATACAATTGAGATATTGTGTGCTATAAGACTTTGCATGGATACAAGTGATCTATTGGACACAAATTGAAACATTGAAAACAAAGATGTAGAATGATCATTTACAGATGTCAATCAAACCCTTACTGAATTCAGTGAATTCTGGAGTTTGTTTTGGATGCAATGTTATGTATTCTGAATCTCAATCATGGGTAGTTTAGAATTATCCGAAATTGATAAAGACCCAATTTTTTTATATTTCATTTTATATTACAAACAAAATTGCAAAATCAATTGTATAACTTCATCTTGCAATTTTATTTAAAATCACAAGTTTCATTTATCGAAATCTTAACATATTGGAGGCCTTTTTTCATAGGAAAAATCCCCCTTATGCTTTTCTCTTCTGGGTATTCGACACAAATTGACTCCATGATCCATCTTTAGGAAGAGATTTGTGATATCAGTTAGAGACGTTCGGTTAGACTTTCTTATGGACACCTTTTACTTGGAAGAGCATACATTTTTTTAAAGAAATGTTGTCTTTGTTAGATTTTTCATCAAGAGCAAGATTCACTTTGATATAAGATCTAGTTTTCTTTTGTCGGTGTTTTTGAAAATTTGAAAAATTGGGGGGAAAACATTTATCCTTTCTCGCTATGTTTATATAACGTATTGAGGGGGCTTCGTAGGTCGTGTGCTCCTCTTGTAATTCTCTTTTGTGTTTTACAGATACTTGTTCTCTTACTTGCATTACAAAATGGTGAAATTTAGCCTTATCTTCTTAAAGGGTATGAACTCATTAACAAGATTTCTTTGAGCACTTTGGTCCCATAATTTGTTAGGAACGACTTCTTTTTGTAGATGGATAATCTATTTACCTAAGATTTCATATTATTCCCGGATATCTTTGTCCTCTTTAGTAATTTTCTTGTCTTCTCTTTCTAGAGTAACCACATGTCGAACCATGCTATGAAAGGTAATACCCAATTCATCGGAGGTATGAAGTAGTAAGGTTTGTTCTTCGGAATTGGTTAGGTCAGGTTTGTTCACATAATTGATTTGTTCACAAAATTTATTGGTAGGTGGTTTTCTTGGACATGTTCTTAGTTTTTATTAACATTTTTAGCGGTGGTTTCTTGTTGATCAAATTAGAGCTCAGTGGGAAAAAAATGATGGTTTTAATTTTCTTCTTCATCTCCAATCAATTCCGATGTGGAAAGAGAGGAGGATACATTAATAACTTGATCATGAATAGGTTTTTTCGGATTCTTGGCACTACACGTTTTTTTTCTTCGAAGTTACTGTCTTATTTTTAAAAAAAGCTTCAGCCGCATTAGTTTTGGTGTTAGGAGTTATATCATCAACATTTCTTTTGTTTTTATTCTTTGGGATTGATTTCGGTTTTTTGTCGTTACCTTTCGATGGTTCTCCGAAAGTTTTTTTTCTTCACTGTATGACTAGAAGCCATACCTCTAGCAAGAATGATAACTTTCACATCAGGGGCAACCAATATCTTTATAACATCTGATGGGCTAAGAGGTTCCATCACTTTGTCAGAAATAATAGTTGTTTCAAATGAGATTCTCATAAATGGTTATGCACAAGGTTTAATGGTTCGAAACACTTATGAAATTCGTTCGACCATTCGATTTTGGCCCATTCCCTAAGCTTTAAGAAATTTTATTTGGCACCATCAATGTGTTCTTGGAAACATTTGGGATTTCTTAGATAAAAATTAGTAACATTGTAATTTTCACAAAAAGTGAACTTACTTGTACTCTTCCACTTCAAAGAGAGATTCTGAGGATTATTTGCTGAGATTTCCTTCCCATTTTCCCAGCATCCACTTATAAAGAATAACTATGCTTCCAAGTTTTGTTAGCCTCAAAGAGATCATCCATTTTGAAGCATTCCTCAATATAATATAGTAGGAGGGTCAACTACTTATTTAGAAGTTTAATTTCCGACATTCTTGAAGCCATGATACAAGACATAAATGTGAACCACAAATTGGGGCTAGCTTGACTTTAACATAGGTCAATCATTTTGAAGTATTCGATAATGATGGTTTCAAGTAGAAATCAAAGTCCCCAATTTAGAATCTACGGATATAGAGTCAACTCGTATGGTCCACATGATAGAGGAGTTTCTCCGTTGGTAGGAAGACGGTTTGTGATAAAGTAAGAGATTCCTCATTGTTTATGAAGTGTTGGCGCATCAAATTCTACACATTACTCAGAGTAATAATTATTTTTGGAAATAATTATTTGAAATCTTTGCTTAGATATTCACCCAATTCGGTTGGGAGAGTAACATCTATAAATTTTGGTAAGTTAAGGAATTGTGAGCCAAAGAGGAGAATTTATAACAAGTGAGTGAAAGACTTTATAAGATCTGTTATGAGTATATGAAAATCCTCCGCATTTACTAGGACATATTGATCTTTTAAGAGTAAAAACTACATGATGGGACTGTTATGGTTTTGACAGGTGTCAAAATGTGTCAAAAGAAAAACAACACATTCCATAAAACTTCAAAGTGTATCCGAGGAAGGTTAGTTCAAAGTGTATTAGAGGAGGTTTCGTTCGAAGACATATTTTAGTCCTCCATCAGCATTCTTCGAAAGGACTAGAGGGGCTACTGATAAGTGTATAATTAATTTGAAGTAAAATAATTAGTTTAGAAAGGTTAAAAGATTTACAAATAATATATATATATATATATATAGGTGAAAATTAATGGATTGCAGATAGAATATATAATAAATTTGTATTTACTTAGTATTACAATTGGGTGAGAAGTTGGGTACGCGAAGTGTATGTGTGTTACATTGCACTTGACACCCTATAAATTGGTGCTCTTTATCTTAAAAAAAAGGATCAATCAAAACCTTTGTTAGTCCTCCCTCATCATTTGTCACTTTCTCTCTTTAAGATTATCTTTACATTTTATTTTTCTAGCTGTTAGGTTAACCATACTAAGAATTTATGTTAGACCAATTATTGACTCTTCGCTTGCTTCTAATTATTCCACGAGCTAACAAATATTAATTATTAAAATAGATTATTTATTTATAAAAATGGCCAGTAATAGTTTATTCGTTTCCCTTTGATACTATGTATATATATTTTCCTAAATCAGTGTAATCAAGGAAATCTAACAGACCCTCAGCAACAAGCTTGTTTATTCTCTTTTTAGAGTTGTGACAATAACGTATGTGGCATAAAGAAGCAAATTTTCAAAAACTATTATATATCTTACATTTATTTCAATTTCTTCATCATAAAAATTATCTAATGTATACAAGTTATCATTGCAATCAATAACACCATATTTAACTAAGCGATTATCCTAACATATCTAAAGATTTCCATTAGCAAAGGAACAATAATAACCGTATTTGTCCAACAACGAACATACAAATCCTTTTTTAAAAATAAAACATGTTTTGAGCTTAAACAAAGAATAAAATTATATTTGGCTTCAATTGGGGAAGCCACACCATCCGCAATATAAAGCTGCATATTGGCATGAATAAGGGCCTTGCCTTGGCTTGAGCCCAGTCAAAGAAATAAATACTTGAGTTTTTGCGGTTGTGTCAACCCACCATGTGTCCTTTGAGAGTGAAACTAAATTAACATCCAAAGTTACAACATAAGAGACTTTACATTTCTTATCCAACATGGATCTATCTCTCTTCCAGTGATCTATGATCTTATATTTGAAATATGTTAATCTCTTGTCTTTTCCCTTCTTCGGTCTCCTTTATCCTTGATAGATCCCAAAAACTTAGCTTGGGAAACGTTAATATACGAATGCTTCGACTTGTATTAAGGTTAATTCTTTCCAACATCAACCATATTGGCCTACAAAGCCCATTTCTCAAAAACAAAATTCCTTCGTATTGACCAAATTCGCAACTAGAATGGTCATATATTACTTCTTCTTGAGGCAACCATACGTCATCTCGATGATTCTGAATTTAGTAGACAAGGAACAAGAAAATTTATCCCACCATGATAGTCTTAAAGAGCTCAGAATGTAGGAACTTAAGTTTCCCATAGATGTACTATTGAATTTTTTCAACCCATTTACTTAATAATAGAGATCTTCCTAATCAAGGTCTTACTTTCAAACCAAAGGGTCAAGATGTTCAACAACATATAAGTTCGAATACCCATTACATTAAGCTAACCAAAGACATATACATGATGCATGATAAAGATAAAGATGTAGTATGGTTCCAAAAACAAGAGAAATGTGGACTTCAAAAAAGTGAATAAATAAAAAATAAAGTTATAGATACCATAACGATATTGGTCATACTCGATAGTTCAAGTCTTTAAAAGCCGAAATTGATCAGAATTGTAGGCAATGAAAAGCTCTTCAAGTTTATCAAAACTCGAGCCTTTGGGACCGATGAATAAAAATTCAAATCCTTATCCATCGATACCCAAACATGTGCGACTCAAGATGCAATCGAAGTTGTAATTCAATAGGCACCGAAGGCTATAATAGTTATTGAAGCCTACAACGAATATATAAGGAGAAACCCTAATAAATATTAATCTTAATTCAAGAACATCCAACATCGCTGACCATGAGCTACATATCATAGACTTATAAACAAGATACTTTCATATAGTTTGGTTGAAACCTAAAAGACTACACGAATGATATCCTAGTTACTAACATTAAAGATGAGGATAAGTTGGGTAAGATATTTGAACGTAAGAAGAGTAAATCTGAAACTTAACCTAGAAAAGTGTACCTTCGGTGTATGGTATGGAAACCTTTGGGGGTATATTATCCACGATAAAAAAATTGAAGAATATCGTACTCAACAATCAAACTTAGGTGTTATGGACCCCCCGAGAAACATAAAAAAAAATACTAGCAAGAAATTGGTTCCACAACAAAACGTTAATGACTTCTCTAGTGGTATTAACAAATATGAAGCTAGTTTAACCTTTATTCTTTTAGTTTATAATATTTTGATTTTTTTTATTAGTATTTTCTTAATAAGAGAATACATAAAAGAATCTAAAGCTATTTATTATGTAAGAAATTTCGTGCTAAAGAAGGAAACATTCAAATGTATTTAGAAGATTGACTAGATTTTCATTAGAGTTAAAGGATTACAATAAAATTATTGAACCAACGACAATTAAAGATCAAGTCCATACAGATTTCCTAATTGAATGTCAGTATAAAAAGGATAATATATTTTTTATAA
This sequence comes from Limnanthes douglasii subsp. nivea, assembly GCA_036936605.1. Taxonomy (NCBI): domain Eukaryota; kingdom Viridiplantae; phylum Streptophyta; class Magnoliopsida; order Brassicales; family Limnanthaceae; genus Limnanthes; species Limnanthes douglasii. Next base: position 275,221,852 of record JAUPFV010000002.1, read on the forward strand.
CCGGATAACAACGTGGAGGATGATTTGCGCTTATTTTGGACCTTTTTTTATTGATGTTCGCCTTTTCTTGAAAATATTTATATTGGATTTTATTTTTTAACAAATATTTATATGTTTTAAAGTATTTCGCTTCCTCAAAGATTGAAAATTTAGTTGTGATCTATTTATTAAGTGAAATTGTCATATTATAGATTTTGCCAAAGTCTATGAACTCTCACCATGATTTTGAACTCGATGGTATAAATGAAAGAAAATGAGATAATTGACTTACTATTCACTGAATTAAGCTTTTATATATATATATATATATATATATATTAAATATTTTGTTTTCATATTTTTTTATCAATATTCACCAATATTTTTACATTATATAAAATAGTTATGGTTTATATATCTTTAGACTTAAATATTTGTTGTATTTTTCATATTTTCTTATTGTTTGAGATATTAATTGGGTTTCAAGAGAAGGGTGGTTTTAAACAATTTTTCAAAATAACTAAATTTTTATAGCAATATTTGTTAGTTAATGTATAGCTATATTTTATAAAATTTAAAACTAAGATTTACATTTCTAGAGAAAGAATTTTAAAAGAATTTTTTGAACTAGAGATAACTTTTGTAGATTTAACTTACAAATTTATTTATGTATATGTAGCTGTCAAGTTTGTATACAATTTATTTTTGATCACTTCATATAAAATTTTGATATGGTACAATATAGACAAATTATTAATAGATAATATTATTAGATACCATCTTTTAAGTCTATTTTGATGATCAAAAGAGGAAATGAGATAGGGAATGAAAAATGAGTTATTTCAGTATCCAATTATCTTGTACTTCTCTCTCTATAATTTACTCTTATAAACTTTTTTTTACCTTAAAGAAATTCTCTTAATAATCTTTGGAACTACCATCAGCTCTGTCTGTGGCAAATGTGGTTCGTATCTGGAATCATTTTCAAAAAACATAATATTATTCTCATACGTTGTGAGAGTAATGGATATAGAAATGCAAGGATTGCTAGAGTCTGGTACGATGAACAGTATACTCGGACATTTATCTGTAGATCTCCTATTTGAGGAAAATATATAAATAAAGAAAACGACAATGACAGATATGCTGAGGAACATGTCGTCCTGTTTAATACTGAGCTGATTTACTATTTTATATATTTTTGTTCACTAAGACCTTGTGAAGGAAAATAGAAGTAAATCAAACCAGTTTGATATTTTGGTCTTAAACTTTTTTTTCTGGCCAAATCGATATTTGGTTCTAAAGTTATTTTTTCTCGTATCTTTTATGTAACTATATATAAATCTCTAAATTTTTGTACAATTAATGACAAACATATAAGTTCAGTTGCTATGGGTATAATTTGAAATGTAATTTTGTTATTGGGATTTTAAATATTTTTTTATGTTGAAAATATCATTTAGTCAATCTCTTTGCTGAACTCGTATGGTTTCAATTAAGTCTTCGTGAGTTTCAAATATCTCTAGTCCAAACTCCAATTATGGGTGTAACAACACTGATACTGCACACTGGTTTCGAATCCCATCTCTCACGCGCGAACAAAAAAAATAAAAATCGATTTAAAATTTGTTGGTGAGTGACACGCTCTGAAAGTCTGATTATACCATCTCATAATCGAACTGCTGATTCTTTCATGAAATCACTAACCTATGCTCCATTTGAGTTCTTATGAGAAACAATTGGACTCCAAATACCTCCACTTAGTTTGAGGGGGATGATATAGTAGAGAAAATAAAAGACAGATAATAGAGATTGCATGGGGTAAAAGGTTTGACGATTGGTGTGGTGAACAAAGAGAAAATGAAGAGTTATGAAACAACTAGAGAAATGAAGCCAACTCGGACAAGTAAAACTTATAATAAATCATACAGGGTTAGTTCATCAAAGGTTGAACCGGGTCGGACCAAATCTTTTTGTGAAAATCATGGGTCATGCAAAAGTTCTAAACCTAAACTTTGGCTCAAATAAACTTAGCATATGAAGAAAAATAGTACAAAAAAAAATAAGAGTGCCTAACAATGTCAATGAGATAATAAAGATCAGGTTTTGTAATACAAGTTAAGAATATTCATATAGTACAAGAGTACATGATCTCCTATATTTATAGGGTACACATTGTAACAAATTACTCACAACAATAAAATATTAAAGCATTATAAGCTTTTTAAGAAACGTTGTCTGTTTTATTCCTAAAGTCTAATTCATACAAGTAACTTGATTGTGTAAAAAGACACGTCGTTGTGTCATAAAAACACTAAAATTATGGATATAATAATATATTTATAATTATAATTATAGTCTAAAATACTTAGTAAAAATAAATATAACTCATCTTTAGACTTATATCTAATATAAAGTAGCATTATAAACAGTTTTCTAGGACAATTAAACATATAATGCAATGTCAAAGGTTGTCTTAAATAATCCGTAAATTGATGACAATCCAACACCCAAAAGGTAAATAAACTCAATCGAGTGAAAATTTCAATACCATATTATCTTGTTACTAAGTTAAAAAATAAACGATTTATAAAATAATATGAGAGCATAACTTAGTATAATATTATTAATATAACTTGTAATTGTTTGTTAGGTCTAAAAGCTTGCTATTATGGTGGAATTTGTTGAAGGATTGAAAAACCTTATGTGGGTCTGTTGAGTACGTAAAAATTCAAAATATGGTTTAGATAAATAAAATGATAAAGAAATGAAGAGGGATGCGGGGGGAGGGGGGGGGGGGTACATTGATAATTCAAGTGGATTCTTTCAGAGTTAAGAAATAAAAAGGATTCCTGAAGCGGGATTTTATATCTAGTAGAATTGAGTAACATACTAAGTAGTACGCTCCATCTATTGGTTGTTAGATGGGCGGGACAAATCCATATATATTTGAAAAAAACAGTAATATAAAGGTGAAAGGGTAAACGAATGCCCCATTTAAAAAGAGCAAGGAAAAAGTAGATATTATCTTCTTTAGTATAATAGGATAGATCACTAACTTTGGGTCGACAAGGTTTTCTGTAATATAGGTTATCATATTCGAATCTACATAATTGGTGTTCTTTCTCATACATATATTTGTAGGATTTGGTTTGATTGGTGAAAAATTCTTGTAACAAATTTGAAAACGATATCTTTTGTAAACTCTTCAAGGTCTAAATCTATGTGGTTTTATTTGGGAGTCACTTTTAGGGAAACTTTTTTCTTGGTATATTTTTTAAGTAATGACCATTTTTAAAAAGGGGAGAGGAGTATCAAGAAGTTTCCTAAGAATATAAAAGTGAATTTGTGTTAGATTTTAATTGATTGAGTTTTAAAAATAAAGACTATTATATTAGATTAATATTAATGTTCAAATGTGCATGAAGGATATGAAATAGTTTTTTTTATGGTGTCGCATCTATTAATTGACATTATGACACGGTTTATGACCTCGTTTTTTATTTTTCTTAGTCCTTTAAAAACTTTATTTAAAAGTAATTTGTTTCAAGGACTATGGGGAGTATTGATAATGCTATATTCCACATATGAAATATATTCCTTATTAAGATGAGGTAAATTAGGCCAACCAGGATAAAGATCATAATTTTGACGAGATCATATGCTAACAGGTTATAACGAGGGTATATATCATAATTACGATGAGACCATATGCTAAGAGATTGATATGTGGGAAAAGATGATAACTATTACGAGGTTTGTGTGCAATATTATGATGAAGGTAAAGATTATAATTATAACGAAAGTCGTATTTAAGGTGATGACGAGTGTTGTTGTCAGAGTTACAACGATGGTTGCATTTTAAGATGATGACAAGGGTTGCATTTAAGATGATGACAAAATATAATTGCAGAGTTATGAGGAGATTAAAATTCAGAGCTATGATAAGGGTGGAATTCACGATTATAAAGAATTTTGAATTTAAAGTTAAGACAGTCGCGCATATTTACACTTATTATTCCATAAGAGGTTATGAAACATGCACATGCATATTTACACGTGCTATTTCATAAGAGGTTTTCGTGAAAGTTTTTAGACGGTTACAACAAACTGACATGTGTAATTTAGTGATTGGCACATGCGTAACTTAATGATGGGTATAATATTTCATGTAAATCCTATAAATATGAAATACGTCTTTATTTGGAGATAGGTCATACTTTTACCAACAAAATATTATGTACATTTGCTATTTTATTTATTGATTTCAGTTTATCATTTTTGTTAAGTCTTTGTAAAAATTTATCTCTTAACACTATATATGTCATATATATATGATTTGTCTTATGATATAAAATTATAGTATAACTTTAGTTATGATGAACGAACAATTTGTATTTAACCGTATTGATGAGGGAATAAAAACCTCATATAAAATTCCAAAAACTATTAAATCTGGAAGAAAAAAGGAAGAGAGAGAAGATAGCTTTTATAGAAAAAGTAATTTATTAGGTTCAATTGAAGAAAAATAAAATATATCCCATAATTCGGGTTCTTCTCTTGTACATATATCAAATATCAAACATACAAGAGTAAAATATCAATATACCTTTATTTATATGTTTATTGATATATAAGATCATTATCAAGGTATTATAGCCTTATCAGACTCTATGTAGCCCTTAAGATGGAATTTAATAAAATTAAATAACTACACAAAAAGTGAAATACAATATCCGAATAATAAAATATTTAAATATTTCATTCTTCATGCTTTATTTTGTCATGTTTCAAGTCCTCATATTTTAGGTCGACATGCTTTAGGGGGTCATATTCATGTATACTCTAGGTCGTTAAATTCAGGTTGTGATGCTTTAGATCATCAAATTTAATTCATCAAAATAAGTTATTTTTCAGGACCCTCATCAAAATTTGTCAAATACAGGATCGTTTGTCAAAATCAGTAAACTTTCAGGATCTTGCTCAAAATTTATCAAATTCCAAACCCTTGTCAAAATCATTCATTTTGAGGACTCTCGTCAAAAATTTCAAATTCCAAACATTTGTCAAAATCAGTCAATTTCAACACCTTTTGGACTCTAATCAAATCTAGGATCCTCAGAAAAGTAAGTTATTTTCGAGACTCTCATCAAAATCATTCATTTTTAGCACCTTTATCAAAATTAATCAATGTTAGTACCCATATCAATGTATTATGGGGTTTGGCTCTATATATTTTTACTCTCGACAAAAAATTTATACTTGCATAACCTTTCGTTTTTTTCAACCTTAGGCCTAGTTTTTCAATCTTAATCGTTAATTTAACAATTAAATGAGGGCACAATATGTCCTACTTGTGAAACCGTTCGGTTTTTCAACCTTAATCTTGGTTATTTAACTAGAACCACTTATTTCAATATCAAACTAGGGCACAATTTAACCCAACTCGCTTATTTGGAAAATAAATCAGAACAAAGTATATCCTACTTGCACAACTGTTCAATTTTTCAAGATTAGGCTTGGTGATTTAACCATAATCGCTTATTTGGCTTACAAACTCCTTTATCACGGAGATGGAGATCACTTGGCTTAAAGTCTTCTTTATCATGAAGATGAAAATTCAAGGTCTTATTGCACGGTCTCATTTTTGCTGATGACAAACCTTGGCATATAACCTCATATAAAATCACACACAATTCATATTATATTTATATACAAGGAATCAAAACTCTTAAAAATATGCAAAATAAATGATTTTTCTTGAATTTATGCATGTTTACTAATATGTTTGAAGGAAATTAAATTCGGTTATAAGATATATTTCACTTTTGTAATTCCAATGTACACCTCTGAAATTCGAAGGCATGACTTCGGTGAGAAATTGAAGTCATTGAACAAAGGAAATAGTTATCACTTTTCATTAGCATGAGAAGTAGGAGGGGGGTTCATGGTGACTGATAGAAGTTTTCACCTAGGTAGTAAAGATAGTGTTTGAGGCAGCATCATCAGAAATAGAATGAAGAGTCGTGAAGTCGTTGGTAGTGGGACTTTTAGCACACTGATCGAATGTTTCGATCTCCATCTTCTCTTCTTCCCCGATCATTTTTCTAACATTGGGTCAAACTCGAGAGGGACATCAAAAAGATATTTAAATTCAAATATTTGTTCCCAAAAGGCCCAAGGTTGAGGTCTGGGAAATATTTGTGAAAGTTTAAGACCCTCTTTTCCCAGATTGCATCACTTTTTTAGGAAACCGTAACAAAGTCCCCTAAAGCTCGTTTAAATTTCACACCAACGTTCTCAATGAATTTCTTAATTCCTTTCATTTTCCCTTCAAGATTTCTTTTCAGGCACGCCACATCTTTTTCAATATCATTAATTTTATTGTTGTAGCTTTCATCCTCCGTGACTTGGTTTTTCTTGAACTCGAGCATCACCTTTTTTTTTGTCACAATTCAATATCTTTATCTCTTCTTTTTCAATCACTTGCTTGATGATGAGATTCTTCATTAGGGTGGATATATCAGAAGCCTTAACTCCATACCTCACAATAAACTTTTATATCATGCTCAATGTATTGTTCAAAGTCTGTGAAAGAAGATGTGAGAGTTAAAATAAATGTGAAGCATAGAAACTTCAAGGAGCGATCATGATTAGAAATTTACCTCGTAAATCGCTTTAAGGAGTTTGCATACCTAACAACTAGCTTAAGAAGATGTTCAAACCCATCTATAACCACCAGGATTTCTCTTTTAGCTTAGAGTAACCTACCATGCATTGGGAACCATGACTTGCCACAAACTTGGTGTGCCCCGTATTATTTCAACCTCTTTGAGATTTTTCTCCACTATACTTTTAAAAAGATTCATCTAGCAGAAGGATGATGAAAGCTTTGGCGGGATCAATAGACTTTGAATCTTAAAACTTTGAGAGTAGTGATGTTAGCAGCCTCCGAGCACCAATCTTTTCTCGATTTGTTTTAAGAGGTGTTAGGCTTTTTCTTTCTTGATAACATGTTTACTACAAACTCGGACTTGAAGTGTCAGGTTGACGGTCATTTCCAAAGTGTACTCAATCTTTGAAATGTCGATACTTTAATCTTTTTTATTTTCCTCGAGAGTCAGCTACTTCTCCATATCTCAAAACTTTGACTTAATGAGATTTTTGGTCGTAAAACACTTGTGAAATTCATGTTTCCAGTTAAGTATGACCCATTTCTTCAACAACTTTAGTTGTATCTTACACAGTCCATTAGACGTGCTGAATAACTTTGACTTGCATATAATAGAACATAATAAGGGAAAAGATTAGTAAAATATAGATAAAGATGAAGAAAAAGGTTGTTTAATTAACTACTAGGAGGAAGAGTTTGTCCGAGATAAAGAATTGGTCCAAGGTATGCTAACTCTTACGTTTGTATCTCTAAGAGTTTCTAAGAAATATTGGTATGCTCGGACTAATTAGATTTCTATTCTCCCATGCAACTCAAATAAATATAAAATGCTTCTTTTATTTGTCGTTGGACTTTGATAAATCAACTATGACTTTCAAGTCTTCTCCATAATAAGGTAGTCAACAGGATAATTGTGATTGATATAAACTTTTTTATGAAAAATTGACTCCTCAATTGAAAAAAAATTCCTTATCAACCTGAGGTGATTCTGAACGATACCAAGGTCCTGCATACATTCAAACTGAATTGGCTAGGGTATATTTCGAGAATATTAATGAACTCCTTAAGACTCAAATGAGAAGGCAAGTGGAATCTATAGTAATAAATGTCAATAAAAAATAACAACTCGACCGACTTTGCTGAGAGATTCCTTTAACTGGTAACCTTAGCTATATGTTCTCAAGAGTTTTCCATTGAACTTGCATCCTCTGGAGTTATATGGGAAGCGTGTATTTAGATTTCATCCCTTCAAGTTTGGTAATGTTTGGGGGTTTGATGTAAAATACCAGTTTTGGAAGCTTTGACATGAGGAGCTACTAGGCAAGTTCGAAGCTCCTTAGTTTGGTAACTTCAATAGGCGAGCGATCTCAAAAGATTTCACAACTTACAAATCGGACCTCTTTTTTTTCGGGCTCGCGAGAAACCTTCACTGGCACCTCTAGTATTCAGTGTTATATCAAATTCATTTTTCTTTACGCGCTTCCGCTATGACAACGTCATATATACTGCTTGTTTCTTAAACTTCCTGATTTATATCGCGCTTTCAACCACGTCGCTAGTTGGGGATACATTGGATGAAATTTGTTGTTGTGGTAAAGGAGTTAGAGAACTAGCCAGAGATGCCCCTTTATGTGTTAGATTACACAAATGACATTTAATGATACTCAGTTCGTGATTTGATCACTTAACTTTAGTTAGGTTATTGATGATTTACCAACTCAGGGTAATTGTGTGCGAAGAGGATAAAGATGTCAACTCGTCATTGGAATTATCCTCCTCATTTTCTAAATGTTCTAACCTTAGGGATTTTATCTCTTAGGGATCTTATTCGAGAGGCTTACTTAACTGTCTAGGGTAATACAACATCTTAAAGGGGTCAATATGTGTTCCTTGCATAACCGAAAAAAGAATATATATCTTGAAAATATCGAGGCTCTCTTGAAGAAATAAAAAATGAAGAATATGACATGAACCAGAGTAAGAGCTCTGGTCACCAAAGAAAGCATAAGCAGATCAGAACCTAAGATTACAAGGATAATTCTTGATGGCTGGAAGAAAGATAACGCATGCGAACGACACAGTTTCTCTATCTAAGTCTAATAATCTCTCTTTCTTAAACAATATGAGAAGCAAAAGTGAGGTTTCCTCCTATTTACAAAGATGATTTAAATCGATGGGGGTTCTCTAAGCATGCTTCATAAAACTATAACTATTCTTGTACCTAGGTTAGAGCAGCGAGAACATGTTGAATAATTACGAAGACCTAACATTAGAAGTCGTGAAAACCGAGCCTCAAAGATTCTTCAGATTCTCCCAAGGAATGAACTTGAAAGTCTTCTCTTTGAATTGAACTTGTTTGTCTATTTTCCAAGTTTCAATACTTCCATTTTTATAGGAGTATTTCTGGAAGTCTAGACTAGCTCCGTCAAAACTCTCAAGAGAGCTCTTCATATTCTAGCCTCAACCAAGTCGCCATGAATAATAGAACTACTAATAACAATATTTTCTTTTAGGCTTAACTCCTTATTTTGGGTATGTTCAATGTATTATTAGTTATAAGCTAAATACAAGACCTATATGATTGTATATATTCATAGGCTAAGAGATCTTAAAGGCTCATATTGTTTACAATAAATATAACTTGTCACTCTACTCTTTACCCCTGTAATAGTCCCTATCAACAGTATAAGTACAATTCTTTTCTTATGATATTATGCAATACAAAAGGGGTATAAGAATGTCACTTCTACTAACAAAGTCATAATATCTAGACATCTAGTCTTTAATGAGGATAAATTTCGGTATTTTGGTTAGTTTTTCAACACTATGAGGGTTTAGTCTTTAGTACCTATTTCTTATTCTCATTGGTTTACTACATTATTTAAGGTTCTTAACGTGTCTCATTCTACTGATACTTTAATTGTAGTGTAATTCTATTGCATATGACTCTACTAAAGAAGATGACTTACTTGAGACTTGTGCTACTACACATAAACATTATCCGTACAATGCTTATTTATGTGTTGTACCCGCACAAAGTAAAACAATTTTTTTAGTCTAAAGAAGTCTGAAGACTTACAAGGGTTTATAAGACTATATAAATCTATATTTGTTTCTGAAAGAAATGGGTAAGATCCACCTACTTCTAATCCCGAAGGTTGTTAGGGATGCCACCAAATTTTATACAACTGAGAAACAGTAGTTGAAAACTTACTTGAGTTCACTGGAATTATTAACTCAAAGGCGTCTGAGATTTTAATGGATGTAGGGCAGTCTCTGTGTCTTCACGATTATGATCTTCTTATTGACCCTATATCTTAGTTCCTTAGGATCGGTGCAGTATATTTTAAACACAATGCATGACATAGCCTTTGCAATTCAAAGTTATCACAATTTTTAAAAGCACCTAAAAAATATATTTACGAAATATTAATAGAATAAGTACGAAATAAAATGGTATCCACCTTTATAAGTTTTATAAATAAACTTATGCATAAGAAACAAACAACAAATATAACTCATCTTTACATCTATCTAATATAGAGTATCATACATATAGTTTTTTTCATAAGCGAATAAAACATATAATGCAATGTTAAACAGTGAAAATTTAAATACTATATCATCTAGCACCCAAAGGGTAAAAAACCTCAATCCAATGAAAATTTTAATACTGTATCATCTTGTTACTATGTTAAATATACAAACAATTTATAAAACAATATGAGGAACATAACTTAGTTTATATCATCTCGGTCACAAAATACTTCTATATGAAGCTATTTAGAGCTATAAATTAAAAATTAAAATTATTATAAAAATGTCAATATAGATTGTAATTTTTTGTTTGATCTATTTTTAAAATATTAAAATAATATTTTAGTTTTTTAAAATTCATGTCAGATTATAAAAATTATATTTTTATATCATAAATATATATTAATGTTATAATAAAAATAGAGTACCTTAAAAAAATTAAAATAACCTAACACATCAAAGTTCCTTAAAGTATTATTTTCTAATGGATAGTATATATTTTTAAAATTGATATATATATTATTTATTCAATTTGTTAATTCAACTTTAATATCGTTATCGGTAAATAAATATTATTTTTACCAAATTCGACGGTTCTTTAAATGGAAAATAAAATATACAAACCGTAATGAAAGAGTGGGAGACTAGGACAACTCCTCTGAGTTAACTAAACCAAAGTCCATACAAGCAACCTGATTGTCCAAATAGAAACGCTATTGGGTTGTAACAACATTAAAATAATGGACATGATAACTTATTTATAGTTATAGTCTAGACCGCTTATTCAAACTAAAATCCGGAACCACCATTCTAAAATTCAACATAAACCTTTATAAGTTAGTTATAAAAATATATATAGTTGTTTAAAACGATAACAAATCTAGAATATCTTCATTGCCTTTTAAATAAACTTTTTAAGAATAACAAGGACTATAACTAAATCTAAGATAATAAAAAATATATATCCTAGAACAATTTGGATTTCAAACAATTGGTAAATAAATAAAATTTGTTTTTCAAAATTTTAAACTTTCACGTTTACGGTTATTTTATATCTAAATAATGATGCGAAAAATTAATATATTATACAAATCTCAATCGACTGAGATGTAAACTGTTTTCGATAAATTCTCTAGTATACAAATTTACTAGTTGTGTGGTGAATAAACATGATAATGGTGAATGTTTAAAAATATAAGTATGATAAATATGTTTCAAAATACGTATTAAACGGAGTCGGTAGTAACTTTGTATTAAGTTATATAAATAATTTACGAAAGATGTGTGTACACATATGTATAAATTTAGTATGACAATATTCTATCTAAGAAATATTATGTTTTATAATATATGCTCAGATTATAAATATTTAGAATATCGATAAAAAGGATATTGTTTACCAATAACTATATAATTTGTTTGAGAGTAAATGCTCAGACAAGCTTTTAAAGTTTGATTAATACGTCAGAACTGTTGATTCTTTCTTCAAATCACTAACCATGCTTCATTTGAGTTGTTAAGAGACGAAATTGGACTCCAAATACACATGCTCAGTATTAAGTTATATAAATAATTTATGAAAGATATGTGTACACATATGTATAAATTTAGTATGACAATATTCTATCTAAGAAATATTATGTTTTATAATATATGCTCAGATTATAAATATTTAGAATATCGATAAAAAGGATATTGTTTACCAATAACTATACAATTTGTTTGGGAGTAAATGCTCAAACAAGCTTTTAAAGTTTGATTAATACGTCTCATGATGGAACTGTTGATTCTTTCTTCAAATCACTAACCATGCTTCATTTGAGTTGTTAAGAGACGAAATTGGACTCCAAATACACTTGCTCAGTTTGAGAGGGGATGACATTAGTAATGAAAATAAAATATAGGTAGGAGAGTTTGTATGGTGCAGAAGGTTTGAAGGTTGTTGGTGTGGTAAGGAAACGGTAAAGTAGAATAAAGAAACAAGTAGATAAATGAAGCCAACTAAGTCAAGTAAAATTAACAATAAGTCTTTACAGGGTTACTACATCAAATTTTAAACCGGGTTAGACCAAAGCTTTTGGTTTATATCATGGGCCAACCCAAAGCTTTAAACCTAAACTTTGGCTCAGATAAACATGGCCTAAAGAGAAAAATGATACACAAAATTATAAGAGCATCCAACCGTTTAATATGCGATAATAAGCATAAAATTTTGTAATAATATTTAGGAACATTCTTATACTACAACCGTATATGTTTTGCTATATTTATAGGGTATATATTGTAACGAATTACTGAGAAGAATAAAATAAAAAACATTAGAAGCCCGATATAAGAGTTGTCTCTTATATTCCTTAAGTCTGATTCATTTTCCCATAACAACACTAAAATGATGGATATAACAATATATTTATAGTTCTAGTCCAGAATACTTATTACAATTAAAACTAGTATCCATCTCTTTAATTTTTTTACAAGAACCTCATGCATAAGAAGCAAACAACAAATACAACTCATCTTTAGACATTTATCTAATATAAAATAGTATCATAAATATTATATTGAGGCCAATGAAAAAAATAATGCTCTTTAATAATCTATAAATTGATGACAATCTAACACCCAAAGAGAAAAAACCTCAAATGGATTGAAAATTTAAATATTTTATCATCTTGTTAATATGTTAAAGAAAGCTATTTGGAAATATGAATTTAAAATTAAAATTATTATAAAATTGTTAATATAACTTGTAATTGTTTGTTAGATTTTTTTAAAATCAAATAATAATATGGTGTTTTAAAATGAATTCGTAATTATTAAAATTTAATTTTCATAGCCTAACTATATATATATATATATATATATATATTTAATGTTATAGTAAACATCAAATACCCTAAAAAAATAAAAAAATCTAACACCAAAAAATATCCTTAAGCAATTGTTTTCAAATGAGTATCATATATATTTTTAATTAATATATATTATTTATTTCATTTTATATTTAATATATGTATTGTTAATCCACATTTAATATAGTTATTGTTAAACAATTTTTTTTATCTAATGCGACAGTGTGAGCACAATACTACTATAAATGGAAAGGAGAATATACAAACGAAAATTAAAGAGTGAGAGACTAGGATAACTTCTCAATCAAATAAAACCAGAGTCCATACAAGCAAACTCATTTTCCAAATAGAACTGTCATTCATTAATAACATTATACATGATAAATTATTTATGGCTAAAGCACTTACTCAATTTAGACTTCAAAATGTGCATGAGTTAGTTATATAACAAAAGTATAGTTGTTTAAAATATAGTTCGCAGACTTTTTATATCATAAGTTCTAATTTGTAACAAACCTACCATTTATGTTTTACCATTTAAATCAAATTCTAAGAATAACATCGACTATAATAAAAATCTAAGATAATAAAATATATATATATATATATATATATCATCAGATGATTTGCACTTTAATTTTTCTTAAATAAATAAAATTGTATATTTGTAGATATGTGTAGAAGAATTTTGATTTATATGATATTTTTTAGTATACAAATTTACCATTTTGTCGTTAATAAACATGATAAGAGTGAATGTCTAAAAATAAAACTATAATAAATATGTTTGGAATATGTATTTAATGGAATAAAAAATTGTATTAAAGTATAAAAAAAAATTTAATAAAAAATTGTTTACGCACATGTATAAATTTAGTACAACTTAAAACTTATAACCATAACCGTTGAAAAGATATTATATAATAATATCTATTTAAGAAATATAATCCCATGTGCTAATGCAACTTGGACGTGAAGTTAAATGTTAAGCGATCAAATTATAAGACAACTTTAACATCGTTTATTCATAAATCTATATGTTTTAATACAATTCCACTGTGGAAACCAATTTTATAAATAGCTAGCAAATATACATATCAATATAGGAAACAACTATTGGTACAATTGAGGTGTAAAGTTGTTCGAGATTTGGTGTCGATCCTAAGCATGCTTCCATAATTTGAATAACTTCGGCACAAATCAAACATTTTCTTCAATTGATATTTTTAAAACTGTGAGAGTCCTCTCCAACAAGCCATTATTTTTTGCACTAATGGCATATGATCTTCTTCAATAAGTGAAGAACCCTTACAATATTTTCTCCAAGTTGAGTGAAAGCGGGTATCTTATGCCTATCATAAGACACATAATAATTTATGGCTTATGTCTATCACAAGACACATAACAATCTATAACAATCTCTTTTAACTTTTGGCACCTTAGAACTAAAAACACTTCAAGCGGATGATTGAGTGCAACACATGACATCGGTATATATGAGATATGGTGTTCTATAGGACTTGCTATGGATACAAGTGATTTATATGGAGACAAATTCAGCCATCGAAAACAAAGATGTAGAATGATCGTTTCTAGATGGCAACCAGAATCTAAGTGAATTTACTAAATTCAAAAGTTTGTTCTGGATACAATACTATATACTGTGAATCTCAATCACGGACAGTTTAGGATTATCCTAGATAGATAAAGACACAATATATTTATATTTCATTTCACGGTACAAACAAAATTAAAAAATCCATTGTATGAAACTAATATAGAGTAACTACAAACACACCAAAAGTACAACGTCATCTTGCAATACCATTTATAATTGCGAGATACATTCATTGAAATACTAATATATTGGAGGCTCTTTTTTTTCACGGAAACAAATCTTCCAAAAACTTCATCCTTACTAGCGACATTGTCAGAATATCAACACGTTGATCTTCTTTGCAAACATATTGAATTTAAATCATTTTTTATTCAACACTTTATCTAATTTAGTGGAATCGGGTATCAATGCGTTTGCTTCTCTCATAGTGAACTGGATTTTTGCTCAATGCAACTTTGTTAATATATTTTTTAATAAATTTTTAAACAATCGTCCCAACCACACCTCTTGACATGTTATTGCACATACAACGATATAATCTACTTCACAGGAATATAACACAACAATCTTTTGTTTTTGTGAACACCAACTAACTAGGTTTGACCCAAGGAAGAATATTACCCCTATAGTGCTCTTCCGATCTGCAGTATCACCAGCCAAATCACTATCAAAGTAACTTAATAGCTCCAAGCTTCATTCATTTTTCTAATTAACGCAACCGAGATTTAAATTTCCTTTCACGTACCGTAATATATGCTTTACTGTGGCCATGTGCTCTGTTGTGGGGTTTTTCATTTATCTACTCACCATACCGATAGAGAAAGCTAAATCTGAGCGCGTGTGTAATAGATATCTTAAACTGCCAACAATACTTCAGTATAGAGTTGTGTCTAGAGGTGGACTTTTGATTTCCTTGCTCAGTTTCAGACGAGGTTCCATTGGGATTTGTGAAGGGTTACAATATTTTATGCCATATTTTTCTAACACATTTGTTGCACATACGAACTACTTGAGTGTGATCTTCTTAGAACTTTGATATACTTCAATTTCCATACGATAGCTGAGTAAATCAATATCTCTCATACTAAACATCTTCTTCATCTAAGATTTGAAATTGTTTATATCTTGGATGATCTCTTTAGTGATTATTAGATTTTCCACGTAAACTCCAACTATAAGATTCCATTTTCCTTTGTTTCTCTTGTACACGACATGCTCTAATGAACACCTCTCAAAACAGAGTGTTTTTTCAAAGACTTCTCCATTTTGAATTCCAAACTCTAAGTACTTGTCACAATCCCTACAATGCCTTGTGTAGTTTTATTATCTTGTGCTCTTCTTTTTTTATCGAAACCTGGCGGTTGAATAACATACACTTCTTCTTCCAACTCCCCGTTGATAAATGTTCACTTTACATCCATATGATGCACCTCACATCTTTCATGTACTGCAATAGAAATCAAAAAATGTAGGGGCAAAAACTTCATGAAAGTCTACACCTTGTCACTAACGTACCCCTTTGCCTATATTCTCGCCTTGTGCCTCACTATTCTGCCTTAAGTATCCTTATTTAGCTTATAAACCCACTTTAGACCTATAGGTTTGTGCCTGTCGGTAATGGAACGAGCTTCCAAGTTTTATTTTTTTAATAGAGAAAATTTCCTCCTCCATTATCTTCTCCACATTGGGTCAGCCTTGGCTTTTTAAAGAGTGGAAGGCTTCTCTTTGTATAGCAAACACAGTCTATAATACTCTAATTCTATTGGGAAGGTTTCATCGTAAAGTTCTTAGATGCCACACTTACCCTGTGGTCCTTCTGATAAACTCTCGTCAAATATCGAGGGTTGTAGTATTTTGTTTCATACTGATTCTTTAAAAATTGTTGTTGGACTATATGGTAAATTTTTAACAGATTTTTTGGATCTCGTGTTTAGCACTGGTGTAACATGTTGGTTTTGGTTATTGGTTGGTTCCTGTGTTAGCTGTGGGAAATCCATGTCAAAATCATTGACACCTTCTTTATCTTGCAAATTTTTCGTATTAGAAGCTTCAAGGCATTAAAGTTCACATGATCATATTGGGAAATCCATGTCAAAATCATTGACACCTTCTTTATCTTGCAATTTTTTCGTATTAGAAGCTTCAAGGCATTAAAGTTCACATGCTCATATCTTGCATGTCATCGCCACACTTTTTTTTCTCCTTACCAGAGAGCATTCAAGTAGGGCTGGTGTTATGTTAAATACATAAAACCGGTTTCTTGACTTATATAATTTTGCTAGTAGCCTTTGTGATATGTCCAAAATAGTCATAACACCTTCTTCAACCATAATCTTACATCTATTCTCATCAAGCTTACCAATACTAATAATGTTTCTTTTCAATATCAGAATGTAGTAGATATTAGTAAGTATTTGATGTTCGCCTGTGAAGCCTTCAACAAAACCGAACCATCCCTAAATTTCACTGACCCTTTAATGATCGTGTCAATTTCAACAAACAAATTTGATACAACCGGTCATTTGGTTACTTGCGCCGGTATCTAAATACCAAAAATTCTCTTGGGTGCTTTTAAGTTTTGGATCTACCTTGTCTTCGTGCAGAAATAATTGCTCGTTTTGTATTGCGTGACTGATAACACAAGTTTCATCCATTAACAGTGTCGGTTCATCTTCGGTCTGCATTGTAACATGGTTGGCTCTTTCTCTTCGGTTTCGTCTAGGACACTCTTTTCTAAAGTGGCCATATTCATTACAATTGAAACACTTGATCTTGGATTTTTTGAAGTTAAATGGATTTCGGTATTTGTTATTGCGTTTACCATTTCCCTGACCTCCTTTATAACCACGCCCACAACCTCTCCTGTGACATCCTCATCTACTGATGTTGCTCGAAACTTCATCTCTATTTGCCTTTATAATTCTTGCCTCTAACTCGGCCTAGGTAAAGAGTAACTGATCTCAAGTTCCCTTTGAGTGAAATTTCCCTTTAAGTCATTCTTCGAAGGTTCGAAGACGGTTGATTGCTTTTGAGACTGACATGTTCTCACTATCACCAAACTACTCAATCATCTGATAATTTGTAGAAATATATCTGGAACAGTTAACAGTTTTTTAACAACTTCGCTAACGTCGAGTTTCGTGCCGAGTGAGCGGATCTCACCTACCGGTGTCGTAAAAGTCATTGCAAAGCCGTTTACTGTCTTTAAATCCTCCATGTGTAACTTATTCAGTTGTCGTTTCAGCAGCTGTACGCATGCCTTCTTGACACAGTCCTCCCCAACCCGGATCTCCCTAAGTGCAGCACAAGACTCATTTACCATCTGCTTCTCCATGATTTTCATCATCATGTCATCTGGCACGGGTTGAGAAATGGCTACCATGACGAATTGATCTTTATCGTCGTCTGCATCTTTACCTTCCACCGTTTACCATATTCCTAACAAACGCAAGACTATCTTCATCTTGACAGTCCCTATGCCGTAGTTTGTTTCGCTTAATGCTAGAAATTGGACCGAGATTGAGCATCCTCTTGCCGTCCATTTTATGAGGACAACGGCCTTCGATTGATCTCCTTCAATGTCGACCTGACAACACGGGATCCGAGAAACTGTTAGAAATATACTATGTAAATTGTTTTTTTTCCTTACAAACATCAATACACAATTTTGTTTCTTATATAAAAGATATAAAGAAACCGTCTGACTTTATCTAAATACCCAACATAATCTAACATAATAATGGATACCTAATAGTGTTCAATTTTAATTAAACAATATATTAGAGACCTTTTTTCAGCAAAACAAATCCTCATTATGCTTTTTTCTTTTGGGTATTGGACAAACATAGGAACCACATAATTGACTCCATGATCCATCTTCAGGAATAGATTTGTGATATCAGCTCGAGGCATCATGATAGACTTCCGTCTTGCCATTTTTTCTCCCAATAGCATACATTTAAGTGTTATTTTTATTATATTTGTCACCAAAACTAATCCTTCATCATTGTAGGTAGATGATGGTGCTTGTTTGTTCTGAGTTGCTACGTTGTTCTTGTTTTTATAGTTGTGAAGGAGTTTCAGAGAGATATATAAATAAGTTGCACTATTGATTAATCTAAGACCTATAAATTTTGATTTTTCTTTTGTCCATTTTTTTAATTTAAAAAATTAAAGAGAAAAAATTATTATTATTTTGTTAATTTTAGTGTGATATTAATATAACATGATCATATTATCATATTTTATTAGATCAAGTTTAGAGTATTATTCATTTTTATTCATTTCTACCATTTTCATTGATACTTTTATGTTTAATTATTGTATAAATCTCCGACGTTTTCAATTGTTTTATATCTAACGAAAACATTAATACCTGGTAAAAAATCAACCAACTTAAACATAAACATGTTCTAAAAATTTTAGTATACAAATTTAAAGGACTCGCAAAATCTCCGCTTAGTTCGAGGGACGACATAGTAAAACAAATAAAATATAAATAAGAGAGTTTATATAGCATATAATGTTTGAAGGTAGTTGGTTTGGTAAAAGAAAGGGAGAACTAAAAGTCAGGAGATAACTAGAGAAATATAACGGACTAAGTCAAGTAAGACTAATAATAAATCTCACAAAATAGGTTCATCAAAGGTTGGACCAAAGATTTTGGTTTAGATAATGGGCTACTTGGTTTAGATAATGGGCAACGCGGAAACTTTAAACCTAAAGTTTGGTTCAAATAAACTTAACCTAAACAGAAAATGATATATAAAATAAGAATAGCGCCCAATATTTAGGATAAGGTTTCCTAATAATATTTCGGAATGTGAAAGATAACAAGCCCTTGAAGCTTGGACATGGTGAAGCTTCAAGGGCTGTGTCAATGGTTTCTGTAAGTGTGGCTAAAGAAGATAAGAAGAAGAGAAGAAAGGCTGAAGAAGGAAGAGAAGAGAAAGAAGAAAGGACTTAGGGATTCATGTCTGAATCCTAAGTCGATCCGGGTCAAGCTGTGTTGGGCCGGATCTTGTGTTGAAGCCCAACCGAAGTTTTAGTGAGGCTACTTGGGTTTTGTTGCTGGTCCAAATTCTATCACACGAAAGAAGTATAGTGGTCTATATGTGATAACTTTTATTAAGTGTAACAAGATTTAACAATGTAACAAATTGTGTAACTGAATTACACTACTAACTAACTAACAAATTGTTGTTAGTGAGTCTACTATAAAATGTAACTCTGTATTCTTGATTCAATAATGAAAATTACAAATCCTAAATCTCTCTCTCTATATTCCTTAAATCAAACTTGGTATCAGAGCACCTTGCAAGCCTTCAATGGCGAACTCTGATTCCCCTACCCATAGCAATGAGTCTCTTGGCTCTGTGTTCCCCAGCAATCTTTCTGGTGCTACCAAGAGTGTACACCTGCAAACAATGAATAATAGCAGTCAGGTAAGGCTTGACATAAGCAACTACTTGCTGTGGAAAACTATGGTGCTGCCTATCATCAAAGGCAACAAGCTTGGAGGATTTGTTACAGGGGATAAGCCCTGGCCTCCTAAGCTGATCAATGATTCAGAAGGTAACACTGTCGAAAATCCAGATCATGAGGATTGGACTTCCAAGGACCAACTTCTCCTTGGATGGTTGTACTCTACAATGAGTACAGAGGTTGCTGCTCAGTTAATGGAAGAGAGCACCTCGAGAGAGTTGTGGGATGCAGCTAGTAAACTCTCTGGCTCACACACAAGGGCCAGGATAACATACTACAAGTCTGAATTTCAAAGAACAAGAAAAGGTAATCTAACTATGACTGAATACCTAAACAAAATGAAGAACATTGCTGACAACCTAGTGTTAGCTGGCTGTGGAGTTTCAATTGATGACTTGATCACTCAGGTGCTTGCTGGTTTAGATTCTGAGTATACTCCTATTGTGGTCAGTCTAACTGACAAAGACTCTATGGGGTGGCTAGACCTTCAAACTAGTATACTCACATTTGAGAGTAGACTAGACCAGCTGGTTAGTATTCAAAACAACCTAGCAAACCTAAACCTAGCTACAGCAAATCTCACTCAGAAAACAGATTACAAAGCACAGAGTAACAATGGGAATCAGAAGAGCTACTCTGGTCAGTATAAAGGCTCTTACAAAAACAACAGAGGTAGAAACAACTCTCCTAACTACTCAAGAGGAAGAAACAGCTATTATAGAGGGAGAGGGGGACGCTTCTCTCAAAATATACCCACATGTCAAATTTGTAATAGATATGGACATGCTGCACCAGTGTGCTACTACAAGGATGATCCATCTGTCATGGGATCATCTTCTACTGAACAACCTAAGGGAGACAATGATCATGCTGCCTATGTAACTACTCAAGATTCTACAGGTGATTCTGCTTGGTATGCTGACAGTGGTGTTAGTCACCATGTCACAGGGAATCCTAACATGCTTGCTCAGAAGGGAGAGTACACAGGTAACAAAAGTGTTCTTGTTGGGAATGGTCACAGACTACCTATACATAATATAGGGGATTCTAGTTTACAATCTCTCAATCACACTCCTATTTCTCTCAAAAATATTCTACATGTGCCTCAGATTAATAAGAACCTACTATCTGTTTCCCAACTTACAAATCATAACAATGTTTTTATTGAATTTCATCATGATTTTTGCCTTGTAAAGGACAAATTAACAGGGACAGTGCTTCTCAAAGGGACTACTGAGGGAGGACTATACAGGTTGAAGGATGTTCCTAAGTCACAAGCTATTGGGGGTCTGTCTACTAGTGCCAAACACAGTCCTCTTACTTCTAGTACTTTACTACCTAGTGCCATGTCTATCCATTTGTCTAATTCCCTAAAAGATGGATGGCATAGGAAGCTTGGCCATCCATCCCTACATGTTCTTAATTCTGTTCTAAGACAATGTAATCTCACTTCTGTTATAAAAGAAAGAGTTACCTTTTGTGAAGCTTGTCAGTTTGGGAAGTCACATGCATTACCATCCTCCTTGTCTCAGTCTCATGCAAGTAGTGTCTTGGACCTCATACATACAGATGTATGGGGTCCCTCTCCTGTGGCTTCCACTCAAGGTCACAAATACTATGTGATCTTTGTGGATGACCATACCAGGTATACCTGGCTGTATCCTGTCAAACAGAAAAGTGAAGTTTTCAGTATGTTTAAACAGTTCAAATGCCTTGTTGAAAAACAGTTTGAAAGAAACATTAAAGCTATTCAGTGTGATGGTGGAGGAGAGTTTCTGCCTATATCCACTATGGCTAAGGAACAAGGGTTTATTGTGAGGAAATCATGCCCTCACACTTCAACTCAAAATGGTAGAGCTGAACGTAAACACAGGCATATAGTTGAGACTGGTTTAACCCTTCTGTCTCAAGCTAATTTACCCTACAGATTCTGGGTTCAAGATTTTCAAACATCTGTGTATCTTATCAATAGGCTACCTACACCTATTCTATCAAACAGTTCACCTTTTGAAGTCTTGTTTCACAAGAAACCTAACTATCTATCTCTAAAAACATTTGGGTGTGCATGCTTTCCATGTCTCAGATCTTATCAATCACATAAATTTCAATTTCACACAGTTAAGTGTGTTTTCTTGGGGGTAAGTCAGTTCCACAAGGGGTATGTGTGTCTCAGTCGTAAAGGCAGGGTCTATATATCAAAAAATGTCATCTTTAATGAAACTGATTTTCCTTTTAAACATCAGTTTCTTCACACTTCTATTCCTGAGTCCTCTACTAAAATGGTTCTAGAGTCTTGGCTACCTTATTTACCTCAATCCCTTGTGAACTATGAACACTCTTTGTCACCTGCTACACCTCTCAGGGTTTCTCAAGAGGACACTACCTTGCAAACTATGTCTCCACAAGGTAAATCTCACAACTCTCTTGTCAATACTGATCATATTATGCCTGACATGTCTATTCCTTCTCAAACATATTCTGAATCACCTAATCATAGTTCCAACAGCTCTCTAAACCAAACCACTGATACTCATCCAAGTCATTTGAATCAATTATATCCTAATCTTTCTCTCTGTCTCCCTCTTGACTCTACTGATAATCAAACTGCCTTATCTTCTAAACCTACCTCTCATCCTATGGTAACCAGAAATCAAGATGGAACTAGAATACCTAAACATCCTTATATTGGTTCTGTGATCAAAACTGACTTGGATACGATTGAACCTAGCACCTATTCTAAGGCTGTGAAGTGTGCTCATTGGGTATCTGCTATGCACACAGAATATAAAGCTCTAATGGTCAATAAGACTTGGTCCTTAGTTCCCTGGAATCCTAAACTCAGTGTTGTGAGCTGTAAATGGGTTTACAAGGTGAAGTATAACAGAGATGGGTCAGTTCAAAGATACAAGGCAAGACTGGTAGCCAAGGGGTTTCATCAAACCCCTGGCATTGACTACTCTGAAACATTTAGTCCTGTGGTAAAGCCTTCTACAGTGAGATTGGTTCTAACTCTAGCAGTATCTAAAGACTGGGAAGTAAGGCAATTAGACATCAATAATGCCTTCCTAAATGGTTATTTGACTGAAGACATATACATGGTTCAACCACAAGGGTTTCAAGATCCTCAGAA
Source organism: Limnanthes douglasii subsp. nivea (assembly GCA_036936605.1). Classification (NCBI taxonomy): domain Eukaryota; kingdom Viridiplantae; phylum Streptophyta; class Magnoliopsida; order Brassicales; family Limnanthaceae; genus Limnanthes; species Limnanthes douglasii. The sequence continues at coordinate 275,245,125 of JAUPFV010000002.1, forward strand.
GCCTACACATGTGTGTAAGCTTCATAAGGCCTTGTATGGTCTCAAACAAGCCCCAAGGGCCTGGTACTCTAGGCTGAAAGACACTCTCATTCAGTGGGGTTTTGTCAATTCTAAGTCAGACCGTTCCTTGTTCTATCTAGTTTCTAACACTACTATCTTACTCATTCTGGTTTATGTTGACGACATTATTGTCACAGGGAATCAAACAGCATGTTTGAAGGAGTTTATTCAAAAACTCAACACAGTGTTCTCCCTAAAGGATATAGGACCACTCCATCTATTCCTGGGAATAGAAGTTCATCGTGATCCTACTGGGTTCTACTTAACACAACAGCAATATATCAAAAACTTACTCAGTTCGCAGGGTCTCTCACTAGCCAAACCGTGCCCTACTCCAATGGCTACTGGTCTTCATCTCTCTCGTGATACTGGTACACCACTTGCTGATCCTACACAATATCGCAGCTTATTAGGTGCATTACAGTATCTAATACATACGAGGCCTGATATTGCCTTTGCTGTTAACAAGCTCAGCCAATATCAGCAAGCCCCAACAACAATCCATTGGCAAAATCTGAAAAGAATATTGAGATACTTAGCTGGGTCGTGCTGGATTGGATTACATCTGAAGCCTTCCTTCAATTTTCAACTTCAGGGATTCACAGACGCTGACTGGGCCTCATCTTCTGATGATCGAAAAAGTGTTGGCGCCTACTGTGTGTACTTTGGAGATTCCCTCATATCCTGGTCTTCGAAGAAGCAGAATGTGGTTGCTCGATCCTCCACTGAATCGGAGTATCGAGCTCTAGCAAATCTGTCAGCAGAGCTAATGTGGTTGCGATCTTTGCTGACAGAAATTCGATTCCCAATCGAAACTCCCTCTGTTATCTGGTGTGATAACTTGGGAGTGAGCTCCCTTGCCTCCAACCCGGTTTTCCATGCCCGAACAAAGCACATAGAGATTGATGTGCACTTTGTTCGGGATCAGGTAATGAAAGGGCTTCTTCAAGTCAGATTCGTGCCATCTCATGACCAATTAGCTGACTGCCTCACAAAGCCTCTCACACATCATCGATTCCAGTTTCTGAGAGACAAACTCGGAATGATGCTATCACCCCTTCGTTTGAGGGGGGATGTGAAAGATAACAAGCCCTTGAAGCTTGGACATGGTGAAGCTTCAAGGGCTGTGTCAATGGTTTCTGTAAGTGTGGCTAAAGAAGATAAGAAGAAGAGAAGAAAGGCTGAAGAAGGAAGAGAAGAGAAAGAAGAAAGGACTTAGGGATTCATGTCTGAATCCTAAGTCGATCCGGGTCAAGCTGTGTTGGGCCGGATCTTGTGTTGAAGCCCAACCGAAGTTTTAGTGAGGCTACTTGGGTTTTGTTGCTGGTCCAAATTCTATCACACGAAAGAAGTATAGTGGTCTATATTTGACAACTTTTATTAAGTGTAACAAGATTTAACAATGTAACAAATTGTGTAACTGAATTACACTACTAACTAACTAACAAATTGTTGTTAGTGAGTCTACTATAAAATGTAACTCTATATTCTTGATTCAATAATGAAAATTACAAATCCTAAATCTCTCTCTCTATATTCCTTAAATCAAACTAGGAATATTCCTAGAATACGACGGTATATGTTTTTGTTATAAACACATTGTAACCAATATTCTCATATTGTTGTATATGTTCTTTTTACTTCAAACACTACTTTATGGTTTGAATATAATTTTGTGGACTTATCTACTATTATGTTATTAATAACTTCTTTACAAATTTAAATGTCTAATACTTTATTCATGACCTATTAGTAAATCCATATTCTTGAGAAGAATTAATGCTTAAATTATTGATGTATATAATTATACCAAATGTACTAGCCCTCAATAAAACAAATGGCCATATCGCAACAAGAAATTGTGTACGGACATGAAAAATATATTTGTTGGAATTTTTATTTTTAATTTGGACGCTAATTGAACTTTTTTTATATGTAATTAATATATGTTGGTTTCGAAGAAAATATTGATTTCAAATAATAGTAAGAATAATGGGAGAAATATAATTTAACATCCATTTCAATAATAATACAAATACTGGAGAACCAGCTTAAGACAACTTTAAGAATAAGCATAAAAAAACTAAGAAAACAATGGATATAAATTTAGTTTCAATACTAATTAACTTTATGGAAATTCAGATCCATCTTGAAAATGAAAGTCGGAGCTTGATGAGCTTGATGTACTGTTTGATGCCGGTTGTGTGTTGTATCACTGACTTATGTAACCTTGAAGAGAAGCAGGCATAAAGCTGTCGCTGTTTGTGTAACTATTAGGAGGTGGGATTGGAAGAGTAGGTCTAGCATCCTCATTCAAGTAACAATGAGGAGTAGGTATAACATCCTCAAAATCGCCCGACTCAGGAGTCGGCATAATATGGTTACTGAAGGAATCTTCATGAGGACGCATAATTTCACAATATATGTAACCATGTTCAGTGGTTACTGATGGAGGATTTATATATCGAGGAGGAGGTGGCGGCATCAGGAAAGATGATGGAGCAGAATGAGGCATAAAATCCCTATCTATGCCAAGTCCTTGCTGCTGGGCCACCCTCGAGCTACTTCCAGTATGGAAATTGGAAGAATTTTGCATTATAGTCCCCAGTTGGTGGGACATATTAGTGTGCAGATTTTCTAAAATGGAGGACACTTGTCCAAGTTGGTCAAGGTTTAAATCACCAATTGGAGCCGCCCACCAATTCGAATCTCCGATGTTATTTCGGATGTCGTTCAGATGAACACCTCTTCGTCTCAAATTGTACAGCTTCTCAGACACCTTGACATAAGATGTACAATAAAAAAACTAAGTAATGTATACACATGTAGGGTTTTATAACCATTAGCAAAACAATCCATATAAAGATAAATATTATATAGCTTTTGTTTCTGAATAGTACCCATTAGTTTTGGTGGTTTAGATAAATGAGAAACATTTCGACACGCAAATAAATATAAAAGAATCTGAGTCAGGTGGTTGCTTAACCCTTGGAGGCTAGCAATTTGTTGAGCTAATGTCGCCGGCGAATTTATGATGGTGTGCGCTGGAGCTGGATCAGGAGCATAGCCGAAGTGGTTGAGGATATTATAGACACTCGGTTGTCCAAATGAAAATACTTTAGCACCAGGGGAGAAGACGATTAGTGCAAACTCAGCTCCCGCTAAAGTACAAACTTTCGTTTCGAGAAAGTGACTTGTAGGTTGGTGTCGTCTTTTACTTTTTGAATGTCTATTTTTTTTTTCCCTTTGGTTTTTTTTTCCATCTTGGAAACAAAGAGGTTGTAAGAATGTAGAATAACATACCTATATATATAATCAATGTAGAAGGGTAAAGGGAGAATACCTCCCCGACATTTTTTATCGACCTTTTATACTTTGATTTCATGAGGACCAATCTTGTTTTGTTACTGTTCTATTTCTCTCCTACTTAAGGTAGTTTTTTCTATATGACATGTTGTATAATGATTGTATTAAATAAATATGTTAGGTTGTATAATGATTATATTAAATAAATATGTTAGGTTGTATAATGATTGTATTAAATAAATACGCGTGCTTGTTTATTGTTCTAGAAACACTAGTAACATTTTATTTTGGAATTATTATAACTCAGTAATAGCCTATCAAAACCATATTGATTCATTTAATATTTATTCATTTAATATTTGAGTCTCCAACTTTGTTTTTTGATAAAATATAAGCCAGCAAACTCAAAACTATATTCATTCATTAACGTCTAACGTTCTAATTTTTGTTTTGTATTAATATATATTGTTCTCACTGTATTTTATCATTTTATATGCAAGACATTAATTTTTAAATGATTGATTACTTTTTTTTAATAATATCTAAACCAATTTTATAATTACATAATCCGTGTAAAGAAATAGTTAAAGAGATTACTTTCATTTAACCAAGTTCAGAACTCATATGTATTTTTATTTTATATTTTTTAAGTATCGTAAATGTATTAATAATCTATTATCTCATAAAATAAATAAAAGATATTTTTATTTGTTTGTATTTTAAGCAAATATATTATAACCAATCTTATTATTTTTCTTAATTGTTAAATATTCGAATATATAAACAATATTTCAAAAAAATATATTCAAATTAATAGTTAATTCATGTTAATAATTTGAAATAATATAAATTTATATATTTATTTTCTTACTCTTTATCTAACTACCTCTTTTTAAAAATATGGCACATACAGTTTTGACATTTTTTCGGTCGGTATTATCATTTTTAAACTAATAAATTAATATATCATCTAGAAAAACCACAATAATTTATTATAATGGTTTTAGATGAGTCTCAATAATAAATATGTATGTGGAAAACTTAATATATCCGATTATGGTCGTTGGGTGTGAAGCACCTTTTGCCTCGGAATATTTATTTTAGTTATCTCATAATTTTTTGAAAAATATATTTATTTTACTTTTATTTTTAAAAACATAATTTGGTATATAAAAACATTATACAAAATATATCCATTTGGTAACCTTTTTTTATAATTTTTTATTCTTCGAGGTTTAGTTTAATTAAGCTTTATTAGTTATTATTATTAATTTTTCTTATTTAATTAAAATATTATCTTGTGATTTAATATTAAATTTTCTTTTTTCTTTACTGATAGTGTTAGCATCAATCTGGTGTCATTTTGTTTTGGCAACATGTTGGAAAAGATATAAAAATTGTGCAAGTACAATGTCTCCTTCTGGATTATTAGGTCTGAGTTCGTATTTGTAATCTTATGGTTGTGACCACCGTGGATGGATTTACAGAACTATTTTATATATGATAAATTTTATACTCCCTTTTGATAATAGAAGGTGTCATTTTTAATAATTTTTCTGTTCTCATCTCCGACTATTAGGTCACATTTTTTTTTTATAGTTTTGATTAAAGTAGATTGACTAAGAAAAATAGATTAGCTAAGATAAATGGTTTATCCGGCTGATAAACAAAATATCCATATAACAAAAGTTTTGGTCCGATCGCATAGCTACTAAGTCACTGTAAACAAGTTTACGGCTATGTAATTATAATAAATTGACTTAGAAATATTATATATGTTAAAGAATTTATTTAGTCTTGATAAAAATATCAATTAAAGAAAATTGGTCTTATCCAAATTATTCGGATCAAAACAATTATATATAGCCTTGATTATAGTAGATCAACTAAACAATACATTACATGAAAATCTTTTTACAGAGTTTTAATAATATAAGCTTTTATAAATAAAAGTTTTGGTTACATATTTATATCGTTACAATTCTCCTATTAGTTACGACGGGATAAAAAGAGGGGCGATGATTTGTGTTTATCTTAGATCATTTTATCCAAAGTTTTTTTTGGGATAGAGAGACTAATCAGGTTGTATTTTATCTTTGAATGAATTTATAAATAATTTTGTTTATTGCAAATATCAACAAAAAATTACAAAACAAAATTGTAAAGAACTAATTAAAAATAAAATATTACTTACTTACCCACTATAATAAATATAAGTCTTCAATTTCTACGTCCATATTCAAATTCCAAAAAAAATTATTACTTTTAAGTGTAAACTGATTTAGATATTTATTTTATATTATTATTCGTGTATATTCTTAAATTATAAACTCAAAATTTATTTATTTATAATATATATGTGTTTGTTTTTATTAATGTTTAATCGTCTTTTTAAATTTTATGAAGAATTGTGTCCATATTTTCCAGATTTAAATATTTATAGTATTTTTTATATTTTCCTAAGGTATTCTTTTCGATTTTGGTTTGAGAGGGTCTTTCCTAAAAGAAAAAATGTTTCTTAATAGATGGTGTTTTAGAATTTTAATTTAACTATGTTTACCTTTTTATTGTTTTAGAATTTTAATTTATCTTTATTGTTATAAAGTTTGTTTATGTCTTTTTTTCGTATAGTTATATATTGTAGTTGTTAATGAAAGTTAAGTAAGGTAAATTTGTTAGTAATTTAAACATATTTTTTTATCAAAAGTAAAAATAAAAATCAATCTTTTTAATTATAGTACTTTCAATATGATCATAAAAAAGAGCTATCTATTGAGGAGGAGTTGAGTCATTAAAATTTATGTTACATGATTGTCAACATTTAAATCGGGTCATCATATTTTTTATTTATTCGAAACAACGTCATCTTTTTTTTCGCAACACTAATATTAAACTTTCTTCACTATTATTATGTGGATATTCATCTTCAAAAATATATATATATATATATGTATATATATAAATTGCCAAAGCGAAGTCCTTAATTATTTTTTTCATACGTTGACTATTAAATGTTTACAATATTTATTACACGCGATATTGCCCGAATGTTTAAATTTATATTGGGTTTGATAACTGGTTCGTCTTTCTCATCGCTACCTTTATCCAATTATCTTTGAAACTCTTATATTTTTAGAGTTAAGGGCCAACACTATGGTTTCAGCCTTTTTGATGAGGTATTCAATACTTCGTAATGAACCTCTTGTTTCTTGATTTGGTATTTTAAAGAAAATATGTTATCTTAAAAATTGATGAGAGACTTAACTCGAGTATTAATGTTTTGAATGTGCTAAAATGACCTTTTAAAAAGATTTCTTGATCTCTTGGGATTTCAGAAGAGATGAAGATGATTAAAAAAAAGTTAGACATAATGCAAGTGGATGACCAAACAAAAGATGAGGATCCAAAACTCATAACGAGCTAATCATCTTGTTAGATGACGTGATAACATCAAATGTAAATGAAGAATCATTATTTAGGAGTTCCAATAGCATGGATTTATTTTTTTATATGTTGACGATCGTTCTCTTTGGATGATCCTTATGAAATGAGCTCATATGTACAGTTTTATCAATTTGTCAAAAGAAAAGTAGGTTTTTTTGTGGGAAGTTTTTGGAGGATTCTGATTTTTATTAATAATGCTTTGTGTTTTTTACGTGGTATGCCCACATTGATATTAACACACGTTTTTGAGTTGCTTTCAAAGGTAACCAAGGTAATCTATAACCATTTATGAAAATATGCCCTCACTAGCCTCGTCTTTGATACTTTTGGCACCAGTTTTTTCAATGATAATTTTCTCACAATAGACTTTTTCAAATATTTTAATAACCAAATAGCATATAAAATTAAATTATAAATGGTAAATATTTGACGATTGTTGTCTTTTCATCTTTCAAATAAATATTGTGACAACTTTTTAAACCAAAGTTTATCACAATCAAGAGAGGAAAAGGTCTTTGTTAAATAAGCCCCATTTATATTTAAAAATAAAATTAATAGGAGTTAATTAGTTAAAAAAACGAATGAATATTTGTTATAATGACTTAAAACATTATTATCTTTCTTACATGCTTGTATTTAACATATTTTAATCTACCAAACTCTTGTTATGATTTATAAAAAATCTTGACTTCGAGTCATAATTTGAGTCTAAAGTTTGAAGACCCATTTGAGTCGACCAAAAGCAAATGAATACATATGAAATGGGATTTATGTAATTGTTATTGGTATTTTAAAAATATATGAAGCTAATACAACATAAATTAGTTTTCTTCTAATGGGTTGTGTGAGTTGAGAGAGGAAAATCCTAACGCAGTTGAAAATTTTAATTATTAAAGAGCATAGTATAAACCTTAAACCCAAATTAAAGGGTTGATAAACGAAACACATTTTCTTGTCTCTATATTTTTGGAAACCCTAATGGAAACAGACTCATAATTTCCCCACTTATAAACTCATGAATTTATATATTTGGATTAGGTGATGAGGATAAAAATTTATCTAAAAATGTAAGTTTTTCAACAATATCGTCAAAGATCAGTCCTTGACAAACATGGTATTATAGGTTATTTAGAAGACAATGATGTATTGTATTCAAAATTTCAAGAGGGACACTATTAGTACTCTCATCTTAATTGACTAATTTACTTTCTAAGGTAGGAAAATAATATCTCTTTTTTAAAATACTTTATTTTGTCTTTTAATAAAGCGACCACTATGATAAACTAAACTAATACTTCTACAAATTAAACTACCAAATGATCCACTTTGGTGATCATTTTAAGAACATGATTGGCGAAAACTATCAGAAATTATTTGTGAATCATGAAGTTTTTAAAAATAATTACGACTTTTAGCATCAACCATACGCAAGGAAATGATCAAGTGAGTAATAAGTATAAATTTTTACCTTCAAAATATGGTGTTATATAACGAGATATTTTTATGAGGTAAGAAAACATTACAGAATAGTCTCGTATAGGATTATTCTAAACAGAGAATTTTTTATAGAGGGAAGGCTTGGAAAATAAATTATGAATAATTTTGAGACTTTTAGATAGACAATACGCGTATTGTATGAGGTAAAGGTACTTAGTAAACACAAGGTCGTGTTAGAAAAGAGGGGGAAGGCCTAATAAACTCATATTTCCCCAAAGGCATTATGCACTTATTGATGTAGTTGCACAAGCCCATGACTATATGATCCTTTTGGACAAACGGAAACGGTCTTTATTTGGGGCCCAGATATCAGAATTAGGCGATGCAACCACTCAAATCGAACGCGTCGAAATGCCCAACGATTTTCAAAAGCATCACAACGTAGTGAAGTCTAGGCCCTAAATTTAATCGTTTAAGCCCTCGTTTTGCTGTTTTAGTAAATTTTCATCATTTTTCTATTTTTTTTTGGATTTTATTAAAATACTTAACCAGCTCTAGTCGCTTTGAAATTGGGCTGGGTTTTATTTTAGTGCATAAGGAAAAAGCTGTAATTTTGGGTTAGAGTTTCGAGCACTTTTATAAAAGGCTCTCAACCCCTAGTTTTGCCTCAGACTATTTTGAATAGAATTTGATTTTCTTTAAAGTCTCTTTTACTCTGACCTAGGGTTAGAGTTATCTATCTTCTATTGTTCGTATTCTTTCTCTGTATTTGCAGTCTCCTGTTCCATCTTGTAGCTTGGCGCTACCATATTGGTATCAGATTCAGAGTTCCTACGGCATGGGTAACGACGGTATGCCGCCAAAGAGATCTTTTCGGGGGAAGTCCACTCTTTCAATCACCGAATCAGTCGACCGTGATGAATTCAGTCAATTCTAATCCCAGGTTGGTGAACAGATGCACTCGTTGGGAAATTAGTTGAGAGACGTACAAGAAGCACTACACAGGCTGTTGAACAACCAAACCAAAGGATTTCGATCTCCAGGTTCGAGCAACCAACTATCGGGATCTGAGAGAGAAATCGACCGCAAGTGGAATCCATTTTTTCCTCGGCGAGAACAAGGTAGGGGTCAATATTCTCCACAAGACTGTCGTGACCAAGTCTTTGAGCAGCCGCCAGCGAGAGATTCTGATCTGAACGCCAACAACCGTTATGAGGGATAAGACAACCCAAGGCATATAAGTGAACTAAATCCCTCAATAAAAAAAAACAAGGTAAATAAAGAAGACAAACATAATAATGAATAAATAAATGAATAAAATACTTTCTAATAAGGAAAATGATGATCTAAAGATGGAAGAAGGAAGAAGTGATAAAAATAAACAAAGTAATACGATGACACATATATGAAGATCAAGCTAAGTGTTGCAAGTAATAAGAGATTAAACAAGGTAACGTATGATACATATATAATGTTCAAGTGGGAGAATATATGGCCATAAAAGTAGAACAAAAACTACTGCATACGTGTTAAAAGGAATAATTAAGAACAGTCTAAGATATTATTCAAT
>JAUPFV010000002.1:275855041-276096541 GCA_036936605.1 Limnanthes douglasii subsp. nivea
TCTAACAACTCCCCATGACCGAACTTATACCAACAACGACGACCATCAATTCAATTGTGACCGACGTCGATTGGAGAACTCCATACCTTTAATACTTGAGCTATGACAAATTGCCAGCAAACAAAAATGAGGCCCGAGCACTGTAGACCAAGGCAACCAAGTTTTGTGTTCTCGACAACATCCTGTACAAGAAGAGTTTGACTCGGTCATTGTTTCGATGTCTTGATCGCGCGGAAGCTAATTCGATATTAGTTGATCTAAATTCAGGGGAAGCAGGCGCTCATTGTGGCCACCGAACGCTAATTCGCGGGTTCCTCCTAACTGGGTATTATTGGCCCGAGCTAGCAGTCGATGCGGAAAGTCTTGTATAAAAATGTCACAAATGCCAAGAGTATGCAAATACACAGCATAGACCCAGTGAACCTATGCAGCACGTTCCTATTCTGTGTCCGTTTGATAAGTGGGGAATAGATCTAGTGGGTCATTTGCCAATGGCCACAGGAAAAAGGCAGTTCCTCATCGTCGCGGTTGATTATTTCTCCGAATGGGTCGAGGCCAAAAATCTGTTCCGAACACGAGCACAAGAGGTATATGATTTCATCCATAATCAAATTCCAACCCGATATGGAATTCCGCAAATTTTAATGATAAATAACGACCCCCAATTCCAAACTTCAATACTTGCCAAATTTTGCAAACGATATGAGATTCTCTAGCACTTATCCTCCCCTTATTATCCCTAGGAAAATGGACAAGTCGAGGTAACTAACAGAGCACTACTCGAAGGACTTAAGAAAAAGTTGGAAGGCGCCAAAGGCAAATGACCGGATAAGTTAGCTGAGGTGTTATGGGCATATCGATCCACCCCACGGTCAACAACAGGAGATATACCTCTTGCACTGGTATACGGTACGAAAGCGCTCATTCCAGCAGAGATCATAGTACCAAGCCACATAATCAAGCACTATGAAGAAAAGGCAAACCTAATAGCTATGTCAACCTGCTTCGACCTCTTGGATGAACGACAAGACTAAGCAAAGGTACGAGCAGAGAATTACAGAAGCTTGATGAGAGGACGCTTTAATGCCCGGTTAAATCCACGCTCTTTTAATGAGGGAGACTTAATCTTAAAGAAAGTATTTCAAAGCTCCAGCAATGGCACAAGTGGCAAGCTAGGACCAAATTGGGAAGGCTCATACACGATTATTTCTACAGGGTACCATGGCGCGTATAGATTGGCAGATCAGAGTAGCCGAGCACTCAAATACCCTTGGAATGTCAATCACCTAAAGTTGTATCGCCAAAATATTTAGATTGTACTGATGCGCTCTTTTTCCTCTATGATGGTGTGGGTAGGTTTTAAATGAGGAATCCTAGAAAAACATTTTACCCTTTCAATATAATTTATGCTTTCGCCACTATATGTTTGTTACAAGTTTTATTCTTGTAATTAGCGAACGGGTCAATGACCACGCCATTCTTGGCTATGCAACAGACCATACTGAGTCCAGACTAAGTGTCTATAAACGCGAACGAGCTAATTGGCCACGCCTACTGGCTACGTAATGGCCATACTGTGCCTATACTTTGTACTGGGTATATTCACGAACTAGTTAAAGACAAAGTCTAAAACAGACTACGCAATAGGGTCTACATGACCTCACCGCGAACAAGCTATTATGGTAACTATTTTCTAAGCTACGCAATGAATCCTATTGAGCTCATGATTATAAGGATCTCCACGAAGCATAACAAACACATACTTCATATTTTCTCCATAAATATTCATTGCAGTAATCATATTGGTATAAGATAAGCTAAAAATAAGTTCACTGTATCTTCAAAATACTTCAAGAAACACAAAGTATTCGTTTACATAACATACAACAAAAGAACACAAAGGAAACAAATACTATCATTACTTAGCACTCGGGGAAGGGGGCAACTTTGTCTGTTATAAAGGAGTACCATCAACTACTGTAGTAGTATCAACTTTGACAGTTGGTGCAAGTGGCAAGCTCACATTTTGAGGTGGTGCAGATCCTTGAACCAGAGACGCCAAATATCCAAACTTTAGCCCAGGATTCAAAGCCATCAACTCAGCTATAACTTTCCCATTTTCTTTGGCTATCATCTCTGTAGCCACAGTGAACATCTGCGACTCCCTTTCATCCACAGTTGCTTCTAAGTTCGTCTTCTACTGTTGCCGTTCTCGCTCGAGCTCTGCACGTCCCTCCTCCAACTGAGCAGTTAACTTAGTAACATCGGCAGTTAGAGTGGCTATCCGCTCCACCTGCTCTTCTACCCTTTTCTCTGATTCAAAGTCCTGTCCATCGGGTTTGAGCTCTGAAAATGCAGCTCGTCATTCCTCTTCAACAAGTTTTCATTTTGTTTTAGCACAATCTTGTGATTGTCGGATGCGGTTTTCCACCTCTCGTCGCTGTATTCCAGAGCTTCTTGTAAGGTTCCAATCATCTTCTCTAGTTAAGCTTCATTCTCTAGCTCGTCATCAATTTCCTCAGAAAACAAAAGGTTTATTTCGATTGCCAGCTCCACTTGTCTCTGTAAGATCTCAGGAACTGATATCTTGTCATAATACGACAAGTCAGGAATTCGACGGAGCTGTTTGTACATAAATGAAGAGGGGCGTGGTATGATGATTTATTTAAGCAACAACTCTTCCACGGGCACCCTATGTTGACTAGGCCTGACGCATTTATCATCAAATTTTGTTTTCTCCATTGTCTCTGCCACTGGTGGCACAGTACCATCTCCCATATTGGAATTATACACACACCGTTTCATCTTTTCAGCAAGCTCTGGGGGGGCTAACCTTTTTCTTCTGAGGTTCGTCTTTTTTCTCTTCATCATCCCCCACCACGTCAATCAACTCCTCCCCAAAATATGGATTCTGCCCCTCGCCTTGTTTCGGTGAAGGTTAAGCTGGGGGACAAGTTTTTCTACCAGAAGTAGCTCATGTGCTGACACCATCATCATCTCTCAGTTGTAACTTCCTCAGTTGTAGCTTCTGGCACCTCAGGCGCTTTCTTTTCAGCCTGCTCGACTTCCTTCCTCTTATTGCTCACTACGTTATTTTCTTGTTCGCACGGTTGGGCAAGAGCAGATGATGAATTCCCTGCCTCACCATCATTTCAGGAAATATGTGGTATTGCAAGCCAAACCCCGGTGTTGTTATTCTCCCGGTATCTCTTCTCTATTAGCGTTTTAATACGATCCATTGTGGCTTCTGACCAATATGCCATGGTAACTTTACCATTTGGTTTGATCTTCAACTCTAGAATAGACCATAACCCTGACTTTAGGTAATTGTAGCGCGTAAATAACTGCTTGGGATCCCGCTGCCACGCCTCGCAGGCCAAATTCCCAATTCAAATCAAAGGGTTTACGTAATCTTTAGCTCTCCCTTCCTTCCACCAGCTTTGATTAGCTAGTTCACCTGCACAAACAAAGATTTAGTAGCTACTGCTTAACAAGGCTCCAAGCTAACTCTGCGTTTCAACTAATCCTATTAACACTTACATTTTATTTTCCACCTCCTTTTTAATTGAATATTTAAAGTAGGAGTTTTGTGCTCCCAGTTGCCAGATACAAAAAAGAACGAATTTTTCTAATCCCTATTAGAGGTGGGGAGCTCGACGATCTTCTTCATCCCTTTGAAGTGGGTATAAAAGAAAAGGGCTTTGGACATTTTGGTAACGTCAGTGGCCGATAGCAGGTCAGCTAAGCACACATCAGTCCTTAGCAAACACGAGCTCAGCACTTCGCTAAGTAATAACCTCCACCCCTTTGTAGAGAGTTGATTAGGGAAAATTCCCAATCTGTTACAGTAATCACAAATTAATTCGGGAAGGGGCAGTCTTAACCCCCAATCGAATAGGGTAGTAAAGAGACATGTCTCTGTATCTTGGACTTGATAGGGGTGCTCGACTATAACAGGCGCTCTTATGATCACATCCTCAGGAATCTCACATCTATTCCTGAGGGTGACAACTCCACTATCATCTAAATAGATGTATTTGGGGGCTATTTGCGAGAAATTTTTCTCTAGAGCATTGGTCTCCTCATATCCAGGTTCTACAGTTTTGTCTGCTTTCGTCTTCGTAACCTTTTTTGGTGCCATAGTTTTTACTGAAACTGAAATGAGGTAAGGATACGAATTAACATGTTTATAGTAGGCAAGGGCGATCGATTCGATGAAGGGAAGATATATGCATTTGGGAATAATCTACTCACAAAAGTTGCACTCCAAAATCTAGGGTTCGACGTTGTGCATAAATTGAAATGATTATATGTGTTAAGAAATCTTGTACCTGGTTGGTAATGAAAAATTAAATAGAAAGTGACTTGGTCGTCGTTGATATCTTCTTCGCCAGCAAGAACGAAGCGAGACATCTAAAAAATTCCTATTTTTTCTTTCTTTTAACTAAGTAAACACACAAGAAGTTAGATGTGTAAAGACTCTTGCAAAATAAGCGTGTGACATCACCAATCAGTTGAAAGTTGTGCCAAAAACTGAAGCGCCAAGCGTTGTCTCCCAGGAACAGCGGTGTCAGAACTATCGCAGTTACATCAGCGACACGTGTCAACAGATGAAGCCAGAAGAAGTTTGGAATAACCACGCGACTACTTATGGCTTTTAATTTAATGATAATTTTTATTTTATAGCTTTACTAATCTTTTTGTGAAAATTAATAAACCTATAAATTAGGGGGGAGCCCTGATAAGGGGAGATTCTCCAGAGTGAGTACGAGCACGGGCAGGAAAGGCAGAATGCGAGCTTAGGCTAAGATAATAAAGAAACAAGGAAGTAGATGACAAGCTCTACACCATCGTCGACCTCAAAGAGAAGCGGACAACACTTACGTGAGAGGAATATGGAATTTTACGTAGATTTCATGTTTTTCAAAAGTTTTGTAAATGAAGAACACTTTCGTGGCTTAGAAGAAAATTTATCGAATTTGATAGTTATTCGACTAAAATTGAACGTAGATAAATGTAACTTTAGAGTTAGATCGGGACATCTCTTGGGATACTTAATAAGTGAAAAGGGATAAAAATAAATCTAGACCAGTTAAAAGTATTGATAATAATGACTCCACCTCAGTCATTTAAAGAAGTCAAAATTTTGACAAGAATGCTAGTTGCTCTAAACAGATTCATATCAAGATCTTCAAATAAATGTGCTACATTTTTCCAAGTATTGAAACAGTCAAAGGAATTTTCATGGACACGTGAATGCGATGAAGTATTTTCAAATATTAAATAGCATTTATCCTCCCTGTAAATATTGACAAAACCACTTGTAGGAGAATAATTATTTTTGTATATCACCGTCTCAGACTATGCTGTAAACGCCGTCTTAGTAAGAGAGGTAGATGAGTTTTCACAAGCTATATTATGTAAGTAAAAGTCTACTCACCTCCAAAAAAGTTATTCGAAGCTAGAGAAAATGGCTACAGCTCTTGTTTTATCTGCTAGAAAAATGCGTTCTTACTTCCAAACCCACTTTATTATTGTAAGAAGATCATTTCAATTGAACAATAACTACAAATACCGGATGTTTACAGGAGGATGACAAAGTAGTCTGTGGAATTAGGGGACTATGACATTGATTTCATTCCCCAAATAACTATCAAGGCTCAAGCTATAGCAGAATTTTTTGTTGAATTCCATTCGTACCGTTCTAAGGAGGAAGAAAATGATGTAAGTACACTACCAACAACAAATGAATGGATGATTAGAAATGATGGAGGTTTCAGTGTTTTGGGATCAGGATTGAGGGTTCAATTGATAGTTACATCTGGTGAGGCTATGTATCAAGCCATTCGGTTTTTATTCAATGCGTCGATATCAAAGCAGAATACGAGGTATCGTTAGCTGGATTAAAGCTTACAAATATATGTGGAGTTAAGAAAGTTTATTTGCAGACTGATTCACAATTTGTCGTGAATCATATGTTGGGAATATTGAGGCTATGAAGGATCAACATGTCAGGTATGTACAAGAGTTAATGAGGTTTGTGGATTTGTTTAAAAATGACGATTGAACATATTAACTAAGGAGAAAATAATATTGCAGACTCTTTGGAAACCATTGCTTATTCCAAGGGGTATCATTGGATTTTATTACAGGAGAGCCCATCTATAATGCTGAAATCCGAACAATGCCAATAATTTGAGGAGATTTTTGTGCCTTCCGAGGAAGAGCATAAAGATTGGAGGTTTAGTCTGAGAGAAATTTTACTTAGAGGCATATTACCACTTGATAAAAGGTTATATCAACAATTGAGATTTAGAGCGTATGAGTACATTGTTCTTGCAGAATTCTTGTATAAGAAATCTTTAAGTCGATCATTACTGTGATGTTTGGGTAAAAATGAGTCTTAAGTAATTTTGTCTGAATTACACGATGGAGAAAACTAAACTCATTGTGGTTTTAAAGCTTTAACAAGAAGAGTGTATTAGCGGGGTATTATTGGCCTACCATAATGAGTGATGCCAAGAATTTGGTACAAAATTGTGACACTTGACGAAGGTTTGCAAATACCATTCACATACCAGTTGTGCCTTTTGACTCAATTTCCAAAGCCCTTCCTTTTGACAGATGGGGTTTGGATTTAATGGATCCACTTCTTATGGCTCTGGGAGGATGGCAAACAATTATACTTGCGGTAGATTACTTATCAAAATGCACAGAAGCCGAACCTCTGCCAGGAACAAGAGCTAAAGATGTAATCATATTCATTTTTTCTATTATTTGTTGTAGATTTCGGGTTCCTCGGATAATTATTATAGATAATTGACCAAAATTTAATAACAGAGATATAATATCTTTTTATGCTTCGAGGGGAATCACACAGTTCTTTTCAACACCTTTTCATCCACAAGAAAATATTCTAATGGAGGTTACGGATAAAATTATTTTGGATGGTCTCAAGAAAAACTTGTAAGGTGCAGCTGTAAAATGACCTATTTATCTTCAAGAGGTACTATGGGCCTATAGAACAACGCCTCGAACCGTAACTCAAGACACTCTTTTTGTTCTGGTATATGGAGTGGACGCGGTGAGCCTAACATAATATATATTTCTATCTTATAGGGTATCGAATTATTCTGAGGACGACAATGAGGAAGCTAGATAAGCAAAACTTGATTTAGTCAAAGAGAAGAGTGTAAAAGCACATTGGAATTTTCTCAATTATCAAACTTTAATACAAATTCGTTACAATTCAAAGGTAAGATGAATGGATTTTAAAGTAGGAGATAAAGTTTTGAGAAAGGAATTTATTCATAAAAGAGACAAAATGTTGGGTAATATGGCTCTGAATTGGGAAAGACAATATTTAGTGGTCGAAAAGATCAAACCAGAGATATATCCCCTCGAAGATAAAGATGAAATACTTTTGCAGCATCCTTGGAATATTGAACATTTATGATTGTATTATGAGTAATTCTGTAAACATTTATGAGCATGTTATTTTCTCACAAGTATATATATATATATATATATATATATATATATATATATATAACTGGTGACATACTATTTCCTCTCTTGGAGGCCGCGAAAGGTTTTAATGAGGTGCCTATATAGCTGGACTTGTAAATACAATAGTTTCTTTGAAAACATATTACAAGTGTAACATTTTATGTTGGAAAAATAAAATCATCCATATAAATAACAAAATTTTCAGCTTTAAACTTAGAATATTATTATAAGAAAATAATTGTTTTTCATAAATTAAACAAGGACTGATCACCCTTGTGATAATTTATAATAATATATTTTTTTGACTTCCAATGTGTGTGGAAATATAATTCGAAGTGCCAATGTGTGTGACAATATAATTCGAAGTGGTAATATGTGTGGCAATATAATTTGAAGTGCCAATGTTTGTGGAAACATAATTTGAAGTTCCAACGTGTGTGGTCATATAATTCGAAGTGCAAATGTGTGTGGCATTATAATCCGGTGACATTTTTAAGGCAAGTTGACAAATCAAAACAATACTTCACATTTAAAACGAACAAACAACTATTTCCATGTGATACATTTACAAAACACCCAGCGATATGTGATGGTCACACACAGAAATATAAACAGTGCTATATGATGAGCACTTACAAACATACAAACAATGCTATGTATGGGCATTTACAAAAATACAAAGAATAACATATGATAGTCATTCGTACCAAAACACAAGTTGTAAACACAAATACGATTGCTCCCTATTTATCCTGACCACTATTTGAGGATTCACCTGAATTACTATTTGAGGAACTGATGTCACTTTCCGAACTTTCACTTCCCGATGAGGCAGATTTGCTATCTCAATTTTCTTTGAATTTTGACTCCTCTGAATCACTTACAACAATGGTGAATTCATCCTTAGTGCGTTTGTTTTCTGGCATCAAGTACCAATAGTTAGTCATATTTACCTTCAGAAATATTTTGTGGAAGTCAAGAACCATGGAAATTTTTGCTTCTTCTTTGCGAGTCTTTAAAGATTTTTAGACAATCATTTGCACTTTCATTCACATCAACAACAATAGAAATAACCTTTTATTTCTCGGCTTTAGCTTTGTACGATTCCAAGTCTTAAAGGAATTTTTCCCTCTTCACTTTCTTCGTACAAAGTATTGATTGCGGGAAGATTAACATGCTCTTGCTGCAATCTTGTGTTGTGTTTCAAATTCATTTGGTGCAATTCTTCTTGGTACTTTGAGGTCACATGATTCTTTAACTGAATAGCCATGTTATTCTATTCCGATTTGAAAGGCTTAAAATTGGTCGAGAAAGTTTCTTTGCATAATTTTTGCCCATATTTTGTTATTTGACGCTTCTTTTTTACAACATACGACACCTTTTACGAGCTAACTCCAAGCAGTTAAAGCCTCTTCGTTCAATTTTTTGGAAATACTTTCAAAGCTTGCAAAAGGTTGAAGCAAGTTGAGTACATCTTCAGATGGTTCATCAGAGGGATATGGAGGAAAGATTTTTTCCCATAACAAATGCTTCGAGATGGGTCACTCCTGGACATGGTGTTAGATGATTTTGACGCAGTGTTTGTTGTGTTTGAACTAGTGTTAGTTTATTATCCGCAGAATGGTCTTCCACATTTTCTGATTGAGTCTCAACAATATCATTTTTAGTATCCACAACGGGAGGTTTGTTTTCTTGAAAATGTACCTTAGAGTCGTAGAATTGATATTATTTATTCTCCTATTTATTAACATCAAAATCGGGTTTCGAATTTGGGGAGAAGGTGTCAACAACTTGATTAGCAACAGTTTCACTGGGTGTTTTCAACAAACAGACTTTCTTTTTCTTGGCAACAACCATCTTCTTTTTTTGGAAGCTTCGGGTTGGGACTGTTCAATGTCAGGAGTGATGACTTTTGTAGTCTTTCTCTTAGTTTTCTTCTTTGGGCTAACTTTAGAAGGTTCATCCTGAGAATTTTTCTTCGGATCCTTCTTCGGTTAATGGCTTGGGGCCATGTTCTGAGTAGGAAGAATAACATGTGCATATGGAGTAGTTAATATTTTCATTACATCTCTTGAAGAATGAGGCTTCATTAGGTTATCCACAACCACGACGGAGTCCGAGAATATCTTCCGCGGATGACTTTGGATAAAGTTAAGAGGGTCAAAACACTTGTATATTCGTTTGACCACTCTTTTACTGCCCATTTTCTCAGTTCAGAGAATGTCTCCTCGGCAGCAGTGCGGTGAATTTGATAGCGCTTTGAAATTTCTGCACAATGAAAATCAAGTTAGTAAAAATTATGGAAGAAACACATAAAATGAGGTATGAAACTTACTAGTGCTTTTCTATTTTAGAGACAACCTTGAGGGGTTCTTTGTTGAAATCTATTTTCTATTCTCCCAACATCGAGAAATGAAAATACTTTATGTTTCTATATCTTATCCGCCTCAAAGAGATCATGAATTATTTTAGTAAAGTTTCAGAGGCTCTTATAATAAAATGGGAGAACATGATTCTTTGAAACACCAATCTTGGCTATAAACTCCTCTATATGGAGAGGTATTTTGGTGAGTCTTGAAGCCAGGATGCAATATATCAGTGTGAACCATAGGTCGGGACTTTCTTGGCTAGGGCATAGGTCACTTATTTTGAAGTAGTCCACAACTACTGGGTCCAATGGGAACTGGAGACCCCATTTAAAAATTATGGGTAGATTATCAACTCATTTTCCCCACATGAAAGAGGAGTCTCTTCCATATATAACAGCCAAAAAGAAATATTCCCTGGAATTACCCATTGTCTTTGAAAAGCTTCAGCCTCAGACTGGTCAAAATACTAATATTGCATGTTGTTAATGGCAATAAGATATTCTAGGAGGATGTTTTTTGAGTTCACACTCAAATTGCCAGCTAGTTCGTGAGGAAGTATAACAACTTTTTTGGCCTTTTCTTTTTCTTAGGCTTTGTTTTCTTTTCCATACCATTCTTCTCGGAGTTTGAAGTATGGATGTCATCAATTATTTGAACCTCTGAATCAATATTTGTTTTTGATTCAGAGTCAGCAGCTTCGTTGGATAGTTCATCTTGAAGTTGGAGAGGTGTTGTTACACTAGTACGTTGATATTAGGAAGATGATCTTGCGATAGTGTGTGGATTACGAGGAGGTTTCGAAGATAATATTTTGGAATTTTCGAAGGCCATGGACCATACATGAATGTTTAGACGATCTGAAGGGGTTTATCATAAACTATACCAGCAACCTCTTCTCAGTACCTCTTTGTGCAATGGTAAGCTAGTCTCAAGCATTTTTTAGACTGAAGATAAACAGACTGGGAGAAGACCGGAAGTAAATCAGCCAGAACTTTAGGGACAAAGTGTGGTGGAAATCGTGGAGGAGGTATTTGAACGATAAACTTTTTCTTTCTATCTCTGGAATTGAATTTTGGTAGGTGAAATAAGTTATGAGAGATTATTTATAGGCAAAATTGTGAAGATGGGTATGGGCTTTTTGAGGGGGAAGTTGAAGATTTAGGTGAATGCTTATTGGATATAGTCTGAGTTAACGTATAATAGGCTCCTAGTGAGTGCAATTTGAAGTATCTTGACAGGTGTAATACGTTTCAAAATAAAGGTGATATATTTACCCATTAGTTTATGCTAGTTTCTACTATGTTTTAGAAATTAGTTTTAATACTTCACATGAATTTTGAGGCGCTACATGAATTTCGAGGAGCTACAAATTTTGAATAAGGTGAATTGTAAAAAAATATATATAAATGATTAGTAAATCTTCAAGGTGAATTGAAGCTCTCTTCGAGAAAAACATAATTGACATTGTCCAAGCACGTTTTAGAGAAATTCTGTCGAGGATCCACTCATATAACATTTTAAAGAACTTCTAAGATTGGCTCATACACATCATTTTTTAATAATTACTAATGATGATATGAATAAATAAGGATTAAAAATATTTACTTCACAATAGGCAAAATAATTATTTTGTAATGTATGGCCAACGAGAGTTTAAGATTAGGTATGACATTCCAGAATTCGTTGAAACCTGTATTTCTTTTCTCGGATGAGCAACCCTATCAAATCCGGGAAAATGAAACATGTCTTTATACAACCTTATTCAATTGGGGTCTTCGGTTGTCACTCCCATTATTAATTTTAGATTTTTTAGCTATATAAATATAGGTCTAACATATCTGACGGTGAATAGTTGGCGCATTCTACTGACCTAATGGCGAGCCTTAGACTGTTAAAAATTCTAGTGAATCTTACAGACCTACTAGTCACGACATATATGTCTAAGCTTGTTGGGTCTCCTTTTTACTACCTCTAACTGACCATGTGAAAACGTTAGTAGATCTGCCATCCTCCGATAAGTAGTGGAAGCACTTCTTTATAGTTTTTTAGGAACTGGGAGTATGAGAGTGCCCAAGAGAATTTACAACTATAGAGGAGATAGATGGCGACGTGTAAGAAGTAGAGGTTTTAGATCTTGTGATATAATTGAAGACTTGTCCTATATGTGTACTAATTAGGACATATTGGTGGTTTATGGAGACGATGACAACCACCAACAATGGTGCAAGGAGACCGAAGTAGGGGAACTATCAACCCGTTGAAGAGGCTATTAGTTGCCGCTTTCTACCCGTAGAGGTTTGAGGTACGTCACTTATTCATTCAAGTAAAATTTCATCTAGAGGGCTTGTGGTCGATCTCAAAATTAAAGATAACACTGAGGGGAAAATTGATCTTGACGGTGACTGGTGACGAAGCTAATTCTGAGCAGTTATACGGTTTGATGCGTTAAAGATACTTGGACGATGAAAATATTGGTATTGGCTGGATGTTCCCCATAAGAGAAAGTGGAAAGAAATTGATGTGGCATCACCTTTCAAGAAGAAACATATGCAACAAGAAGAGGATATGGTGGTGAAAAAAGTGGGCGAAGGTAGCTATCGAGAGGGAGGCATGAGACCGCCTCCTTCTAACTGCTCATCAGAGGGCAGTGTGCAGAAGTCAAGAGTGATGGCCGACACCGAGAGGAAAACCTAGTTGGTGGATTTTCCCAACCCCATAGTGTCGGTTGATAAAGAGTTATAGGTAGTGGAAGAGACCGTGCTGAAGAAGAAGGTATCGTGGTAGAAAAGAAGTTGAATATTTTTTACAATAAAGATAAAGAGGACGATCTCCTTGCAAAAAAATTTCATGAGGCCACATAGGCGTTTTCTAGGGAGGGAAATGAGGTTTCCTCGCAATAAATAATTTTATTGGATAAGGAAGTTGGGGAGGGTGATAGGGGCCATTATGTCTTTTCTCCATGGGAATTGGAGGTGGTGGACTCAGAGATTAGTGCATGCTGCCAACAATGCATGAAGTTCATTAGTTGTAAGAAAACTCTGATTACCCAAAACACCAAACAAACGACACAAAATGATGAGTATATGGCACAAAATTCCAGTTTATTGTCGGAAAACATGACCCATGCACAAAGAATTAAGGAGATGATCGAAAAGGTGATGTTTATGGCATTCGAGAACGTGAGCCTAAAAGTGGCAACATTGGAAACAAAAACAACCATGAAGCAAGAAAGGCATAAGATGGTAGAGGATACCAAACTTGCTCTGGCTAATAGAGAGAATTAGGTTACAAACATTTCTATGGGGATGCTCGAACAGGCATGAAAGGACATAATCCGGGAGCTTTGGAAAATGAACCCTAGGTTATCCCTAGGGTCGCTAAGGAGGTTTGTCCCCAATGAGGAAGAACTATAGGTTTCTATTGATTAAAAGTAGAAGGATGATAACAACTTTAGTGAGACAAGACCTCTGAACGCCCCCGTGAGGTGTAAAAGGGAACAGTAATACCCAATCCATTCGGTCTTGAAGATATAGGTGCCTGGCATGGATCATCTCCTCTCCCTGTAGTCTAGTGATACATATCGTATGCTTTACTTATGTATTTTTATTTTTAAAACGTGTTGACTTGATGTGTGTAAAATATATTGATGTGCAATACTGAATTTTGAACTTGGGTAATTTGCTTATGGTAATAACGCATGCGTTTTTTCATAATGTGATGGGCGATATGCTCATTTGTTATGTATGGATAAACGCACCGATTTGATTTGTTAAGGTTCAGTGTCCCCCATTCCATGTCCGGTTTTGGCTTGGTATCGTTACCGGTTCGCTTGTCATATCTTTTGAGGTATTGGGCTCATTATGCCCCTTGCGTAGCCGTTGGGGGCGTGACCGATTAGCTCGATCGTATAATTGATCCTATCGGAAAAAGATCAGTATGCCTATCGCGTGACCGGTTTCTGCTTGGTTTTATTACCAGTTCACGTGTTATACCTTTATACGTATTGGGCACGG
This sequence comes from Limnanthes douglasii subsp. nivea, assembly GCA_036936605.1. Classification (NCBI taxonomy): domain Eukaryota; kingdom Viridiplantae; phylum Streptophyta; class Magnoliopsida; order Brassicales; family Limnanthaceae; genus Limnanthes; species Limnanthes douglasii. Next base: position 275,868,933 of record JAUPFV010000002.1, read on the forward strand.
TGTGGTCACTTGCATAATTGTTAGGGGCGTAGCTGATTAGCCCAATTGTATAATTTAACTTGTTGATCAGGGCTCAGGATGCCCTCCTTTCGTAGAACGTGGGTGTGGTTTTTTAAATCTTTCGCAAATGATTATTTATTGGACTTTATAGATGTATAAACAATTTCTTACTATGATCGATGAAATGGTAAAAATAGAGGAAAATAAATAACAAATGAACACACATGCGTAGGCAAAACCGTAAATAATTGATTAACCATTGTAGAATGTGTCTCATTATAAAAACCCTTCCATGTCATCAGAAGGGAAAAAGATTGCATATTTGCCTTACATAGCGCTTCAATACAATTTTAAATCGTTAATATTCTATGGATGCTTTAAGACCTTACCTTTCTTTTTAAGTAGTCGATATGCTCATAGTGTCCTCTGGTGATAATGGTGTAGGCTCTTTCTAGTTTGGACCAACTCACTTTTTTGTTCCCTGATTGATGTGACAATTTCTTTATGACCAAGTCTCCAACCTGCAGAACCCGCAGTCTAAGTTTGGAATCAAAGTGGTTTTGTATTAGGATTTTGTAATGCTCCGATCATACCCTGGTTTGGTCGTCATTCCTGGATTAAATCCATGCATATTGGGCGTTCAACAGTTTTTGAAGTCTCAAAGTAATGAGCTACCCAGTGGCTTGGTATGATGAACTCTGCTATGATGAGCACCTCCATATGGTAGACCAGGGTGAAGGGGGTTTTACCTATTGCTCAATGATAGGTCGTTCGGTAGGCCCAGAGGACGTCCGCAAGCTTATCTATCCATTTTTATTTTGTTGCCTCTAACTTCTTTTTGATACCGTTCAGGATGGTCATGTTAGTTACTGCGACATGGTCATTGGCCTATGGATGGTACGGTATGGAGAAGTGTTGCTCCACCCCGTACCATTGATAAAATGTAGTTAGAACAAAATTTTGGAATTGTGGCACGTTATTGGTCATAAAACTTTGTAGGACCCCAAAGTTGGACAAAATATGATTATGCATAAAGTCATATATTTCTTACGCATGTGTTCTGTAATATGGAATTAGCTTCTACCCGTTTAGTGAAGTAATACACTGTCGCAATCAAAAGTTGTCGTTTTCTTGTAGTCATAGGCCACGACCCTACTAAATCGGTCCCCCGCTGGTAAAAAAGGTAAAGGGATGGGTTGATGGTCATTGGTTCGCTCGACAAATTGGGAGTATTGGCAAACTGTTGGCAGGATTGGCATCATTCTACAATCCTCTCGAAATTGGCAGCCATTCGGAGCCAGTAGTAACCCACAAACAAGAAATTTTGAATCAATCTGCATTGTCCATAGTGGGCTCCAGCCTCCCTCTTATGCAAGTCTCGCAGGACCTCGAGAGTCTCACTGTGGCTGAGGCATCACAACATAGGTCGTGTGAACATTTTTGGTAGAGTATGTCATCAAGTATTATATACTTGGACACCCGTAACTGCAATGCTCGTGCATCTGCCTTACCCTTTGAGAGGGTGCCATCTCGTAAATACGATATGTATGGTTTTCTAAAATCATCATCTATATTTATTGCCCCAATCTAGTGATCTGGTGTAATGGCGGAGAGGATAGGGTTATATTGTAATAAAGACGAGCGGGCTGTTATTGGAGGCCACCGTCTTTTCTAGTAGGTTACTTGCATGTTCATCAAGGGGTGACACTTAGTCGTAAACGATACGCTCGAATTTTGCTTCCCATTCCTTACGTGAAACTAAGTAGTGGAGTGTTGTTTCTAGCTTGGCATCATAAAGGCCTTTTTATTTGTTGATTACCAACTGGGAATTAGAGAAAATTCGGAGGATCCTTGCCTCAAAGACATGGGCTAAGCTCATATCTCCCAAGATTGCTCCGTACTATGTAGTGTTGTTTGTTACTTCGATGTTGAACCTAATAGCTTGTCTGATTTCATCACCACTTGGTAACTTTAAAATGATTTTGGCCCCTCCTCCTTGCGTGCTTGAAACACCAGTGGCTTCCACTATCCATTCCAATGGTGAGATTTCATCGTGCTCATCGCTTCATTCTTTAAACCTTTTTATTGTTGTACACTCATTTATAAAATTGGCCACCGATTTTTCTTTAATTGCGGTGCGTAACTCGTACTTAATCTTTTATTCCACAAGCTCCATCGATCACCTTGTTAAGCGCCCAGTTTTTTTTTACTTCTACAACACACTCTTCAATGTAAATAAAGTTGATAGGATGATAGTGTGACCTTGGAAGTAAGATCGCATTTTGAATGCTGCCACTACTAGCCCAATGGCTAACTTTTTAAGGTTGAGATACCGAGTCTCCACGTCGAGGAGGATCTTGCTTACATAATAAAATGATGTCTACAACCCTGGCTCCCGGATTAATACTCCACTAATCGCATATTCTCAAACTGCAGGATAGAGATAAAGTGTTTCACCTGGGGTAGGGGCTGAGAAGATTTTAGGAAAGGTTAGGTATTCCTTTAGTGCGCTGAACGCGTTGCTACATTTTTCATTCAAAGTAATTTTTTGGCTCTTCGAAGCACTTTGAAGACAAGTGGCTTTTATCTGAGGCCTGTGATATAAATCGCAACAAGAGGCTAACTGCCCCGTTATGCATTAAATTTCCTTGATATTCATGGGGGCTCCATGTGAAAAAGGGACCTTAGCTGATCCGGATCAGACCATGAATTTAACGATGCGCACACCAAAATAATATTGCAAAAGGTTTAGTTTGAGTTTGAACTATTGCAAGGTTTTAAATACGTCGGTGAAGACCTTGAGCTGATGGTCTTCTGTGTTACTTTTTTCCCAAGCATTTCGTTGATTTATGTCTCCATGTTGTTGTCGAGCTGCTTCTCGAAAATGTAATTGACCAAATGCTTGTATGTCGTCCCCGCGCTCTTCAAATCGAACGACGCAACCGTATAACAATAAATAACTCTATTGGTCTGAAATGTCGTATGCTCCTCATCCTTAGGATGCATCTTGATCTGGTTGTATCCCGAATAGGTGTCCATAAATTAAAGGAGTTCGCAAGGTGACGTCGAGTCAACAAGATGGTGGATGCGAGGGAGTGAGAAAATATCCTTCGGGCATCCCTGATTTTGGTCTGTGAAGTCGATGCACATTCGTCATTTCCCCTACTTGTTTTACCGTGACCGGGTTCACTACCCACATTGGGTTTTTCTCCTTTTGAATGTGTTTTAGGCGAAGGAGCTTGTCCACCTCCCGAGCGATGGCCTCGGGTTTTTTTGGATAAGAAATTTCATTGTTTTTGTCGGGTCAGTCTTGCGTCCTGTCAACAAAAGGTTAATGGTAGATGAATGACACATCGTTTGCATTCTAAGAAAATCAGATATGGTGTTGAAATTCCATAAGAAGTTCCCCACACAAGCCCTTCGGTATTTATGAGGACTCGTCCCAGATAACCTGCTGCCCCATAACATGCCCATAGCCGATCAACTTGGTAGATTCTCCCAATGATGGTTATGATAATAACGATGATATGGATTTTGAAAGTGAGAGTTCAGAAGAAGAAGAAGAAGAAAATGCTGATAGGAACGAGCCCAAAGGCCATTAGATTTTTTTGTCGTTGTTTTTGTGCAAGCTCTTGTTGTATATAGGGCAGTTCGTGATTTTAGTCGGGAATTTTTGTATAAGTCCTTACCTTGGCCAAGGAATTTTTGTGACATTCTCCCAAAACTTTATTTAGTCATTAGTTCATCCAATACATTCGAAGGTAATCCGTTCAAAGGTACATAAAAGTTAACATAAAGAAGTTATTTGAAAGTAATCCATTCGAAGCCAACTAAAAATTTAACATACACAAGTCATTCAGAGATAATCCATTCGAAGGAAACAAAAACTTAACATACACAAATTTTAAAGACAAACGTGGTAGATTGATGCAAATTCGGACACCTCGTTAAAACCCTCCCGAGCCACCAAGGTAGGAAAGAGTATGCCCCCAAATATTTACATTAAAAAAACAATAAAGTAAATATTTACAATACATGTTTATTCGAGATATAACCTTTAAGTGTTTGACATTCTATATGTGCCTCAAAGGACTGTCTTCTTGGTCAACAAACTGATGCGTTCCTTCCTTAATTGTTTCACACACAATGTATGGTCCTTCTTAATTTGGTGCAAATTTTCCAATTTTTCCTGTTTTTGGTGTGTAAAAATATTTTTCCCAAAACCTTATCCCCCACATGGAAGTATTTTTTATACTTTAGATGTGTAAATACTCTTAATTAATCCTTGAAAATGTGTCGTTCTTAAATGAGCTTTAATTCTCTTTTCTTTGATCAAGTATAACTGAGCTCTTATTGCAACCTTATTTTCCTCTTCAGAATAATTTTGAACCCTGAAAGAAGGAAAAATAGCTTCTATTGGTGCTATTGTATCCATTTCATAGACCAAGGCAAAATGAGATTCGTGTGTAGCAGTCTATAGAGTAGTTCGTTAGGCCCACAATACTTATTGTAGGTAGTTTGCCCATTTGTTTGTGGCTCCTTCTAAATTCTTTATGAGACCCATCAAAATAGTTATGTTTTCCCATATCTATCTGTCCATTAGCTTAGGGATTAAAGTGTGACGAGAAACAATGATGAATGCGGGGGAGAGAGAAAATATCCTTCGCGCATGCTTGATTAAAGTCTGTGAAGTCGACACACATTCGCTATTTCCCCCCTATCTGTTGTATCGTGACCGGTTTCATTACCCAAATTGGGGTTTTCTTCTTTTGAATGTGTCTTAGGCAGAGGAGCTTTTCCATCTCCCGAGCGATGGCCTCGGGTTTTTTTGGAGAAGAAATTTCATCGTTTTTGTCGGATCAGGCTTGCGTCCTGTCAACAAAAGATTCTTGGTAGATGACTGATACATCGTTTGTATTCTAAGAAAATCAGATATGAGGTTGGAATTCCATAAGAAGTTCTCCACACAAGCCCTTCGATATTTATGGGGATTGGTCCTAGATAACCTATTATCCCTAACATGCCCATAACCGATCAACTTGGTAGATTCACCCAATGATGGTTCTGATAACAATGATGATACAGACATTGAAACTGAGAGTTCAGAAGAAAGAGAAGAAGAAAATGTTGATGGGAACGAGCCCAAAAACCATTAGATTTTTATGTCGTTGTTTTTGTGCAAGGTCTTGTTGTATGCAGGGCACTTCGTGATTTTAGTCAGAAATGTTTGTATAAGTCCTTGCCTTGGCCAGGGAATTTTTGTGACATTCTCCCCGAACTTTATTTAGTTCGTGGGTCACCCAAGCCATTCGAAGGTAATCCATTCGAAGTCAACTAAAAATTTAACATACACAAGTCATTCAGAGATAATCCATTTGAACGCAACAAAAAGTTAACATACACAAATTTTAAAGGCAGGAGTGGTAGAGTGATGCAAATTCAAACACCTCGTTCAAAACCCTCCCGAGCAACCAACATAGGAAAGAGTATGCCCCCAAATATTTACATTGAAAAAAAAAAGTAAATATTTACAATACATGTTTATTCGAGATATAACCTTTAAGTTTTCGACATTCCATATGTGCCTCAAAGGACTGTCTTCTTGGTCAACTAACCAATGCATTCCTTTCTTAATTGTTTCACACACAATGTATGATCCTTCCTAATTTGGTGCCAATTTTCCAATTTTTCCTGTTTTTGGTGTGTACGAATATTTTTCTTAAAACTTATCCCCTACATGGAAGTATTTTTTTCATACTTTAGATGTGTAAATACTCTTAATTAATCCTTGAAAATGTGTCGTTCTTAAATGAGCTTTAATTCTATTTTCTTTGGTCAAGTATGATTGAGCTCTTATTGCAACCTCATTTTCCTCTTCGGAATAATTTTGAACCCTGAAAGAAAGAAAAGTAGCTTCTATTGGTGTTATTGTATCCATTTCATAGACCAAGGCAAAAGAAGATTCGTGTGTAGCAGTATATAGAGTAGTTCCTTAGGCCTACAATACTTATTGTAGGTAGTTTTGCCATTTGTCTGTGGCTCCTTCTAAATTCTTTTTGAGACCCATCAGAATAGTTATGTTTTGCCATATCTATCTGTCCATTAGATTAGGGATTAAAGTGTGAAGAGAAACAATGGTGAATTCCTTGTGATGTACAAAAAATTTACATATCTCTGTTGTGAATTTGAGGGCCACAATCTGTCGTAATACGTCTAGGAATTTCGAACCTACAACAAATATTGGAAGTGATAAACTTGATAAATACTTTAGAAGTAGTTCCGCAAAGGGGCACAACTTCTACCCAGTTTAAAAAATAACTAATTCCCAAGATAATAGTTTAACATCCTCTAGAAGCCATTGGAAGGAGTCCATCCAAATCAAGCCCTCACTTATCAAAAGGTATCGTTTTGGACACTAACTTCATAGAAACTGCTGATACATGTATTTTATTTCCAAATCTCTGACATGGATCACATGTCTAACTAGCTCTTTAGCATCTAACATGATAGATGGCTAATAATACCATGCTAACAAAACCCTTCTAGTCAAAGATTTGTAGCCACAATGGGCAGACCCTTCCCAATTGTGTAATTCAGATAGAAATACTTGCGACTCATCAGATTTGAAGAAGCTTAATAGTAGCTTGCTAAAATATTTATTTTAGAGGGTTCCTCTCAAAACTAAAAACCCATGTGAATTTAACTTCAATTTTCTATCCAAGCTTTTGTCTCGGGGAAGGATTTTTTTAGTAATAAATTACTGGATCCCATACCTCTAATCTTGGTTGTGTATCATAGATAGTTGAAAAATATTCTCAGTTCTAACCTTCATTTCAAGGGTCGTTGTTATGGAGGGGCACACTTGCACCAATATTCGAGGATATGCCTTAGAATATGCCCCAATGGCCACAAAGTCAACAATTGAATTTTCAGCTCTTGGCATATGTTCATACTTCACACGTTTAAAGTAGGAAAAAAATTCTCTTAATACTTGTAAATATTTCACCAACTGTACTTTTCTTGTTTCAGATTGTCCTTGTGCTTGGTGTATGAGCAACTGCGAATTACTTATCAATCAGATTATTTTGGCACCATATATTTGATTAAGCCTTAAACCAGTAATTGTTGCGTCGTACTCAGCTTTATTGTTTGATGTCTTGAAACCAAAACGTATCGCTTGGTACATTGAGTCTCCAAATGAGAGAGTAAACAAATTTCTGTCCCACAATCTATCATACTAGATCCTCTTTATGTCCGAATTACCAACCATTTTCAGGCTTACTTATATGAGATTTTACACAAGGTCTTTCCGAATGGAACTCAACTAAAAATTATACTACAGCATGTGCCTCGACTGTTGTTTGAGGAGAAAAATCAATATCGTAATCCCTAAATTCTATAGACCACTTGGTCATTCGAACCGATACATCCGGTTTTTGTAACATGCTTTTAAGTGGAAAAGAAGTTTAAACTATGATAGAGTGTGCTTGAAAGTAAGGCCTCATTTTTCTGGCTACTATCACTAAGGCTATATCTAGCTTTTCCAAATTTAGGGATCTTTTCTCAACGTCCAACAAACTCTTAATAATGTAATAAACCAGGCGAGGGTAATTGTCACCCTCTCGGAATAATACTGCACTCGCAACATGATCATATATTGTCAAGTATACATAGATTGTTTCAGTGATAATCATTTTGAACAGAGGTTTAGGCAAAGATAAATGCCTATAAATTTCTATGAATGCTTTATCACAGTTTGGAGCCAATTAAATTCATTGGCATTTCTTAATATTTGCAAAAATTATGCACATTTATCTGATGATCTCGAAATAAACCTATTCAAGGCAGCTAACCTACCAATTAACACTTGAACTTCTTTTGTGTAGCGGGGAGGGTCCATAGCCGATAATGCATCTATTTACATTGGGTCAGCTTGAAAGACTTTTTCATTAATGATGTACCCCAAAAATTTCCCAGACCGCACTAAAAAATGCACTTTTCGGGATTCATCTTTAAATTGATGGCTTCTAAATTAGATAAGGTTTCTTTGAGGTCAAGTAGATGATCCTCCTCCCTTGGGATTTTTTACTATCATGTCATCAATATAAACTTCTATATTTCTCTCGACAAACGGTTTGTTGACTAAAAGTTGGTAAGAAACCGAATGGTATGACCTTGTAATAATACAACCCCTTTTCAATAATAAATATGGTATGATCTAGATCTTTGGGATCCATCTGTATTTGATTATATCCAATAAAGGCATCTATAAAGGAGAATAAATTATTCCCAGAAGTGGAATCCACCAATTCATCTATCCGAGAAACAGGAAAAGGATCCTTGGGGAATTCCCTATTGAGATCTGTGAAATCAATAAACATCGTCATTACCATTTTTATTTTTTACGAGCATCGGATTCGCCGTCCATCTGGAGTTGTTGGCCACTGATATTAACATTCAAAACCAAGGAAACTTCACTTGGATTTCAGACAAGCAAAAAGGTCTTGTCCCGGCCTTGAAGGAGTTGTTCCCTAATGCAGAACATCGGTTTTGTGCTCGACATCTATACGCCAACATGAAGAAGCTGTTCCCTGGAAAAGAAGAACATGTGCTGTTTTGGGCTTGTGCGAGGTCGTCCTTTGTACCTGAATTTGAGTTTCACATGGCAGATATGAGAAGGTGCAACACAGCTTGTCATGACTGGCTAGCATAAAAGCCGCCATCTGAGTGGAGTAGAGCTCATTACAGAGAAGACAACAAGTGTTTCATGCAAACATCGAATCTGACAGAAACATTTAACTCGATTATCTTAGATTATAGATCTAAAGGGGTAATAAGTATGCTGAAGGGTATAAGAGAGCAGACAGTTCGTAGGATTGTAAAGAAAATGACCCAGATACCAAACTGGGATCAGTCTATATGTCCTTCTGGTATAAAAAACTTACGAAGAACTACAAGCTTGCCGGTGACTACAATGTTCTTCCTTCTGGTGGACCCAAGTTTCAGGTGGAAGAGAGAAGGGTTCAATATAAGTTCGTGGTTGACTTGGAAGCATGGGAATGTGCCTGCCGTAAATGGCAGCTCTCCGGCATTCCTTGTAGTCACGATGTTGCTTGTATTTGGTTTAACAGTGGCAACCCGGTGGATTACGTGGCTAAATGGTTTCGTGTGGCTACGCAGAAGGCGATTTATTCTAATATAGTTAACCCAATCAATGGATACCAGCATTGGACGATGAACCATCTTCAACCTGTCCAGCCTCCACCGGTTAAGATAGTCCGAGGAAGGCGACAAACTGCTAGGAGGAGGGATCCTTCGGAGAGACTACAACCCCCTTTGCAAGACACTACATCTGGAGTGACACGGTTGTCTCGGAAGTACAATATAGCTCATTGCTCCAACTGCAAGGCACCATGACATAACAAACGAAGGTGCACCTCTACTCCCGGTCAAGCAAGTGTTGCTGCCACTTCCAAAGCCAATACTCCTTCTGCACCGGTGAGTCTTCTATAACAACATTTTATTGGTACCTCTGTTTGTGAATGTTGTTGATGTTGTATATTCTTTGTAACAGGTTGCATCCACAACCCCAACTCCTTCTGCACCGGTGAGTCTTCTATAACAATATTTTTTTGGTACCTCTGTTTGTCAATGTTGTTGATGTTGTATATTATTTGTAACAGGTTGCATCCACAACCCCAACACCTGCTCCTCAAACTCCAAGATCTACTGGATTGCCGGTAAGTTTGAGATGGTTGTGGTTTTATTTTCATGCTTCTGATGCTTGTGCTTGTTTGGTTGTGACTGCTTTGTTTGGTTGAAAGAGCTCCATATGTTTCTGATGGTTGTGACTGCTTTGTTTGGTTGAAAGAGCTCCATATGCTTCTGATGGTTGTGACTGCTTTGTTTGGTTGAAAGAGCTCTATATGCTTTTATTGCTGTTTTTGATGTTATCTCTCTTGTAACAGCATGAAGGAGCCTCTATAGGGAGTCAAGGGACATTAATGCCTGATGTAAGTTTTGTCTCTTAGTGTGGTCCAAATTTACTTTTAAAGTTATTATCATTTGTGGTCCAGTTGGTGGAGCTGTAATGTGGTCCTTTTTTTTGGGTATTCCCATTACTTTAACATTTACATTAACTTTTTTTTTGGTTGGTGTATGTGTGAACAGGGTAGTGTGATACACTGTTTTGAAAGAAGGGACAACTCCTTGACCAGACACACTACCCCACCTGTAAGATTCCCACACTTTATCTATTAAAGTGATTTTGTGATCTGTCCATTGTCTAGCACATCTGAAGTTTTATAATACTTTTTAAATTGCAGGCTGCTACTGTATATTCCTCTCAAAATAGTATAAGTTCACCACATAGTGGTTGGGTTAGTGGAGGAAGTATGCAAGGTTACAAGGACGCTCTGAAGGTGCAACACAGAGGTAAAAAGAGGAAGCTACCTCAAACAGTTGGAGGTCCTTTCAAGCAGCCCAGGGTAGGTGGACCTTTTTTATCTGCACCTCGTTTTTCTGCTGCAGCAACACATGGTGCTGCAGCAGCTGCTGGTGGGTCTGTATCAGCAGCTTCTGGTGGATCCACCGGGAAATCGGGCAACAAAGCAGTGGCAACTGGTGGTTCACAGGCGTCGGTGGAAGGAAGTGGTAATCATGTCGTTAATATTACCCAACCAGAAGACTAGTTTAAAGTGTCTTTTTTTTGTGTAGACAACCCATGTTCTGGGTTTTTTTTTGGTAATATGCTGTATGTTTTGCACAACATAACAGTTCTCTATGTTAAGATGTTGGGTGCTGTTGTTTAAGAACTGAAGACTTAATTTCATGGTTTATGTAATCATGGTTTATATTCTGTACTAATCTTTCTCTTTGTTTGTGGCTCATTGTTTTTGTCGTGTACTCACTCTTGGTTTTGTTTGATCACATATTTTGTTACTGGTTTTGTTTAATTTCATGGTTCATGTTTGATGGTTTATGTGACTGGTTTTGTTGAAGTTGGTATGGAACTTTAGCTGCCAGTGTGGTGATGTTGTTTAATTTCATGTTTGATGTTGTTTAATTTCATGGTTGATGTTTGTAAACAGAATAGTATTAATTGGTGTTATTTCATGCGTAAATTACAAACACCACAAATGCTGCATTTACTTGCTTACCTAAATCACAGACACCACAAATGCTGCATTTACTTGCTTACCTAAATTACAGGTCTCAAATTACAGGTCTTTACCTAAATTACAGGTCTCAAATTACAGGTCTCAAATTACAGGTCACAAATTACAGGTCTGAGATTACAGGTCTGAAATTAATTCATAACAATAAATTTCAATTCAATCACATTCCATTCAAATTACAAACACTTACAGGTCCCAAATCAATTCATAACTACAAAAACCAATATCTCAACATGAAATTTCACTTAAATTGCGTTTACATTCAGATTACAAACACTGTAATTGACATTAACTTTAATAATTTAGCAGACACACTGACAAAATTACCTACGCTTGACTCAGTCTACTTAAACACATAGACTAAAAACACACAATCACCAACAAACAGAAACCTAAACATATAATAAGAACCCTAATTATCCAGTTCTTCCTTTCAATCTCTGCTTCCATCTTTCCACGTTGCTTCAATAGACCGTTAATCACGGATTGCGACCTATTGTTAACAGCTGGATCGATCCATCTAAAGTATTTGCAGTATTGACCTTTCTGAGTAAATAAAAATCAGTTAAGAGGTGACGAAATACAATAACCAATGAAGCCACACATAACCTGGTTCACTGTCAAATAGAACTCACCCCGTAATTACAACATCCACTGAATCTTCTCCCAGGATTTGGGACTGTCCATGCCGTTTTCGTTATGCTTGGTAGCCCACATTCACAAAACCCTAAATTGGATGGGGGTTTCGAGTGTTGAGAAGTACTGGACGATGTCGACATCGTTAGGTTGGTTGAAGATAGAAAATTCGATTAGGTAAAGTAGCAAGGGTTTGTAGAAGAAATGAATGTCAGAAGGTGGCTATGGTGGAAAGTGAGAATTTAGGGTTTGTTTTAATTCAGGGAGAAGGGTATGGTGAGTGATGATGGATCGGGTTAGACATTAGTGGGTGGGTTTTATTTGGGTGAAATTAAAGAAAGTGGGTCGGGTTATTATCTAAATGGGTGGGCTGGGTTAGGGTAAATGGTTAAAAGGTAAAAATTTAATTAAAAGCAGTAAATACATCTACAAGGGTGTATTTGGAAAAAACGTAAGGGGGCTGTATGTACAGAAAATCTGGGTATTATACCATGCCACGTGTCAGCTTCTGGTTCATTTGCACGCGCCAATGGCATATATGCAGCGTTTTTGGAGACCAATGATCAGTTTTGGGGACGAATGAAGCTTAGTGGCAGGAATGTAACACGTGTCATACACCGGTGACTAACCAGGGTTTTTAGCCAAGAAAGGGGCTTTAGATATTTTGGTAACATCAGTGGCAGATAACAAGTCTGCCAAGCATACTTCCGTTTTGAGCAAGCGTGAGCTGAGAACCACGCTAAGTAATAGCCTCCAACCATTGTTGACATTTGAGTGAGGCAAATGTCGAGCACGTTAAAATAATCACGAATTAGTTCGGGTAGTGGCAATCTTAACCCCCAATCGAATAGGGTAGTAAAAATGCATGTCTCGTTTCTTAGGTGTGATAAGGGTGTTCGCCTATACTAGGTGGTTTAATAATCACATCCTCAGGAATACCACATCTGTTCCCGAGGGTGGCAACACCATCATCATCTAAATTAGTATATTTGGGGCTATTTGTGAGAAATAGCTTTCTAAAGCATTGGTTTCTTCATATATGGGCTCCATAATTTTGTCACCTTTGGCCTTCGTCGCCCTTTTTGGTGCCATAATTTTTACAGAAACTGCAATTTGAGGCGCAGATCAGACTAGGCGTTCTTTTATTGTATAACGCACGTTTTGACTCATAAGTCAAATCGTTTTAAGTAGTTGTTCTGAAATTATAGGAATATTGACGTTAGTGAGTTAGTGCAGCATTAAGTGTAAACGTGTGTAACTGCCCACTAACTCACGACATTATAAATAAGGAGAACTTATCGATGAATAGAATGATCCTTTTTTGCTTTGTCTCTTTCTTGACTAAAATCATAAAGACTTAACCGTGGTAGAACTTGTTATTCCCGTAACATTATAATCTAGAATATTTGTTGTATAATTATATTTTTTTGTTAACCTTATAAATAAAATAAGATATGCAATGCCAATGCCAATGGTGTGGAGAGACCATGTTAAGATCAACATAGTTTTTAAATATGAGAAAACAATCATAAGTCTTTTGAGGGAGAAGTAATGTGAGAGATAAACACTGAATCAAGAGTTCTGTGAATCACGTTATATTTGTAATAAACGGTGATTGATCCATTTGTGTTTAAGAGTTTTTCTCAATTTACTTGTTTAATAAAATAATATATGTTGTACATTGATGTATGCTTTTTTACCATCCGAACAATGTTACATTTATCTTGTGTATTTGGTTTTATTTCACATTTTTTATTTGTTGTTAATATTTTTATAGTTCTTTTTAAAATATCAATGATCAAATTTCCATTCTTAAATTTAAAATTGGATTTTTGACAATATTATTTAAAAAGATGACAAAAAACTTATAATGAATGAAGAAAAAATTAATTCACTAATTTTTTTTATTTTTTTCACATAAAAATAACGAGATGTTATATAGTGTCGTATTTCATAACTTTTTAAAAATATTTTCTTTTAATACATTTTTTTTTATTTAAATCTATATTTTATATATTTTATGTAATTTTTCTTTACAGCTTATTTTTTAAGTTCTAAAGTTATTTATTACAATATAAAATAATATTTAATAATAAGAAATATATTCTTATGACATTCTAAAGTATTTATTATAATATATTACGGTGCTAAATCTTAAAGTTCATAATATGTGAATTTTCTTTTCAAAATATAGTCATAGTGTAGCTCTTATAATATATAAAAGTATTATATAATGTTCAATATTGACTGTATATGTTGACTAAAAGTGTGAACCGACAATTCTACACCATTTGATAACTTTTATTTTGGTTTTAACTAAATGTACCTAGATATGATCTAATGGTCAAAATCCAAAAAAGCATTTGAGTTTGACCCATTAAATTAAAATTAAATATTTTTAAATATTTTTATACTCATTTATTTTATAAGAAGAAGATCATATTTTAATTTATTTGATTGGAATTGGAAAATTTAAAAATTCTACCCTAATTTTTTTCTTCAGTACAATGTCGCTATGTCAATTTACCTAGCAACAACACGTAGTTCCTTTGAATAACTCATTTTAGGGATTAAAATGTGACTAACTGTTACTAATTATAGTAGGCGAACCACTTTATTTTTCAACAAAAGTTTTATTTACGTTTGATAGTTGTTTTATTCTATTTGTTTAATAAAAAATGTATATATTATATTCAAGTCTAATAGTTTTAGTTTTATTTTACGAATCATTTTATTTATTGTTAATTTTAAAATATATAATAGTTATTTTTGAAAGAATCGATGTTGCACTCTATTTTTATATTTAAAATTAAATTTTTAACAATATTATTTATTATATATAAATTTAAATAATTAATTTATTTCAAAAGATATTAAAACAAAACTAAAATCAACCAAAAAAAGAATTATATAAATTCATTAAATTTATTATTTTTTAACATAAAAAAAACCTCATATAATAGCGTTCATAATTTATAACTTTCTTAAATATATTTTGTTTTAATTTTTTTTATCTAAGTCTACATTTTATATATTTTTCCCTTTACTTATTTTTTAAGGTTTAAAGTATTTTATTATGATAAATAATATTTAATAATAATAACAAATATATCCTTATCACTTACTCATGTCTCTATTATAATATATTACCATGCAAAATCTTAAAGTTAGGATGAAATTATGTGAATTTTCATTTCAATGTATAGTCACAAGTATTATAATATATAAAAGTAAAAGTATTATATACTATGTTAAATATTGAGTGTATGTTTTGACTAAAAGTATAAACAGTTAATTTACTCTATTTGGTAACTTTTATTCTGGTTTTGGCCAGAGTGGATCTTCTGATGGTCAAAATCCAAAAAAAACATATGAGTTTAACTTTAACCTATTAAATTGAAATAAAATAATCTAGATAATTGTATATTGATAGAGGTTGATCATATTTCAATCTATTTGATCGGATTTTGGAGATTCAAGGATTCTACCATAAACCTTCAGTTTTCTTGTCAATAGCAACAGACAACATGTGTAGTTTGTTGAATAACTCAATGTTAGGAATAAAAATGTGACTAATATTTTTTTTATTATAGTATGAGATAAAAAGGATAGGGACTATTTTGAAGTATTTCGTAAAACAACGGGACTGGTCATGATTCGTTGACTGAATAATACGTTGACTGCATAATACTAATACTAATAGGATATCCATTGACGCGTCAATATTAATTGGAAAAAGTAAATAGTAAACACAAGCAGACTAATATTTATTGCAAACTTATAAGACAGGACGTGTCTTCTCCTCATACCTAAGTAGAGCTCGAATCACCATCAGGAGCTCAAAGTTTGACACAACTCTACTTTCATTTCCCTCTCGACACCCCAAAGTTCGTCCTTTTTCCTATTAATCGGAACTCGATGTTTCATGTCACCTTCCTTCCCTGAGGCTAACCCTTTTGTAACCCGAGGTATATCATCACTTTTCTAATCTTTCTTTTTCCTCTCAACTAGGGTTTGTATTTTTTAAATCCACCGATTCTTGGTTAGCCTATTTCTAGCTAAAATTTGCTCTCATCTAGAGTTTTAATAAAAAGAAATCAACAAAATAAAGTTTTAACGTAAATATAACATTAGTAAAAGTTAAAAAATTTCATATACCACATCAATTTTGGTGAATAATCGTAACTTTTAGTCCTCTTATCTATTTTTTTATAGGGTTTTGATTGTTATAAGGTAATGTAGCTCATTTTATCGAGATGGTGTTAGTTATATAACTTTTTTTTATCTTATTTTGTTTTGGTTTGGCTAATTATGTCCCTCAAAAACTATAAGTTTATCCAAAAAAATTAATAAGTTAATTCAAATTATTCCAAAAATACTTCCACTACAAAGCCTAAGTTTTTTCAGATTAAATTTTCAATCTACCATTTTTCCTTTCCAAACTTTATCTTAAGAAGACAGATTTAAGGAACTCCATCTTCTCAGCTGTCCCGAAGTTACACTCCGGGCACCGGTACTATAGGCTGGACAATAGCTTGATCGAAAGGTCAAAAAATAAAAAGCTAAACAATTAAAAATAAATTAAAAAAATCTAGATTTGGGAGCAATAATTTAGCCAAACTTTTTTTTTTGTTAAGTTAAATTTTCAGATCATGTTTTCTGGTAATAATTAATATGATTTCGAGAAATTTATTAATTTCTCGATGTTTTGAATTATGAACAGATTATCTCTTAGTGCATGGTCGCTTGGTTCTTTATTTTCACTTATATTTATGTATTAGGTTTATCGATTTACAACAAGGAGAGACAAACGAGTCTATATGGAACTGAATAGAGATGAAGCCATTAGGGCAAAAGAGATGGCTGAAAAAAAGTTTCTATCCAAAGATTATAACGGTGCTAAGATATTCGCCCTCAAGGCTCAAAGTCTGTTTCCGGAACTTGAAGGTATTTCACAAATGGTATCTACATTCGAAGTTTATGTATCGGCAGGAAACAAAATAAATAATGAGTCGGATTGGTATGGTATACTTAATGTAAGTCCACAAGCTGATGACGAAACTCTTAGAAAACAGTATAGGAAAATGGCTTTGATTCTCCATCCTGATAAGAATAAGTCGGTAGGAGCCGAAGGAGCTTTTAAATATATGTCCGAAGCTTGGAGGTTCTTGTCCGATAAAGAGAAGCGACAAAATTATGATTATAGAAGACAACAGAGGAGTTATGCAAAGGATTCAGAACCAGCATCATCTCAGAAACCACCAGCTAGGGATTATTATCATTTTCCTAACAATACTTGGGATAATGTATCGGCGTCGTGGCAGAATCCAAGTGCTAGTGATTATTTCCATTTTCCAAACAATACTTTCTTCGTTGACGTACCAACATCGTGGCAGAATTCAAGTGCTAGTGATTATTTCCATTTTCCAAACAATACTTTCGTTGACGTACCTACATCGTCGCAGAATCCAAGTGCTAGTGATTATTTCCATTTTCCAAACGATACTTTCGTTGACGTATCTACATCGTCGCAGAATCCAAGTGTTGTTCATTCTTACCAATTTCCAGACAATGCTTCGGCTAACATATACATGTTGCGGCATAAAAAGAATGTCACTTCGGTTAACGTACCCGGATCTTCGCAGAAATCGAGTGCTAGTGATTACTACAATTCTCCAAACAATACTTCGGCTAATGTACATGTATTGTCTCACAAAGGAACTGCTAGTGATTATTACCATTTTCCAGACAATACTTCGGCATCGTCGCACATACCAAATGCTAGTGATTATTACCATTTTCCAAACAATGCTTCGGTTATGGAAAACAATCATAAAAACATTTGGACTCAACAACCTCCAATGTTTCCTTCTCATAACCCATTCCCTTCTCCTCTAGCTGATACAACTCTGTCACCCGAGCCTTCAACGCATGCTGGTTCATCGTATGCGCCGAGGGAACCCGGTACCACATTTTGGACCGTGTGTCATGGATGCAGGATGCAATATGAGTATCTTCGAGTCTATCACAATTGTAACCTTCTCTGTCCTAATTGTCGAGAGCCGTTTTTAGCTATTGAAACTGCCCCACCGCCCAAAAAGGCGACTCGGTGGAACTTCAATCTAGAGGAAATGAAGTCTAGGTTTGCTGCGTGCAAAAGAGCAGCTAGTTTAGGTAAATACAGCGTTGATGGATCAAGCTATAGTTATCAGTGGAGTCCGTTCTATCATACTGGGACTCCTTCTCAGGCTGCGGACATGGTTCAGCCAGAAGATGCAGGACTAAAAAGACCTAGTGATGATTCGTCGAGTAGTCAAGCTTCCAAAAGGAGAAGTTGAAACTTCCGTTGGTAAAGTTTAATTAGTAGGCAAATTTATGTATTGGATTCGTTTTAAAAGGTTTTATGTTTTTTTGTTTTGATTTATGAACCTTTGATGTATTTTTCTTTTCTTTTAAGTTTGTCATTTTAATCATCCAGTTAGGAAACCTTTAATCATTGATCTAAATAATTTCAATATAAGAAAAAAGAAAGGGTTCTCTCTCAAGAACGGCTCTGTTTCCTTTAAAGATCATGATTCCCAGGATTGATTTGTTCTAGCAATTGTTCTTGCGTCTCGTCTCTTCTTTTCTGAATCGTCTTTTGTCTTGATTCTTCTCTGAATCATTATTTCTTTCATGGAAATTCTGGAAAAATCTCTGTTTGTGGAAAATGACTTCCACTGTTTGAACGATAAACAGGGTGAAAATTCCAGTATGAGAACTAAATCCTACAAATATGTGTTAATCCCTGTCGTGGCCAGATCGGAAAAGCTTCATCCGGTTAGTTGTATAGTTAAGACTGATCATATATCGTTTCCAGTACTATAAATCAGTAAAAGAAAAAAGAAGACTTGATTCGTGAAGCCAAGATTATCGTTTCCAGTACGATAAATCAGTAAAAGAAGACTTGCTTTGTGAAGCCAAAGATTACGCTTGTTAGCAAGTTTTCGTCTTGAATACCCAAGAAACCGGTTCTTGATACTTTTATGTTTTGTTAAAGTTTAAAGGAAATTGTAATGTGGTTTTCTGGGATTTCCGTCATATATTTTTTGAGTTTGAGCTTAAAGTCGATGTTTGTAAATTTTTGCAAAAAAAAATATCGAGCTTCGAAAATGTTGTGATGAGGCTCTTCCGATGGACACCAAGCTTTGGTATAAAAAAAGAGTGTCCGATAACGCTTACCTGGGTTAAGATTTGGAATCTCCTGATTATCTTTATAATGAGAAAGTTCTTGTAGACATTCTTGGATCTTTAGATATAGTTTACAAAATAAATCTTCCTGAAAAGAATAGGGTGTATAATGGGCTTCAGGCTCTTATTGAACTGGATATCACTAAGAAGCTTCATGAAAGGCTGTGGATTGGTTTTGGTACCAATGATGGTTGATGGTTGAACATTCAGTATAATAACCTTCTTGATTATTGTTCAACTTGCTTTCATTTGGGGCATAACAGCAAAAATTGTAAAAAGAAACAGTATATTGAAGGAAAAGATGAAGATGTCAAAGACAATGAAAGTAAAACTGATATTACTAAAGCCATCAGGCCAAAAATACAATCCATTGTTGTTAATCAGATCACTGATCCTAATCTTATGCATGTTGATACTGAAAAACTTGTGTTTATACAAGGGAAAGTTAATGAAAATTTGATGCCAGCGGACTCTGAAGTCATTGGAGCGCTCCAAATGCTTGAACAAGGAAACTCCTATGAGGATAAAGATAGACTGAGTTCTGCTACTTCCCCTCAGCCTGGAAATGTGGGTAGTCTTCCTCAAACTCCAAGAGTTAATAACCATGATTCCATGGATCCTAGCTTCAGTTTGCTCCTGAAAAGAAAGTTAAAGAATGTAAAAAAGAAGAATCCAAGCAAAGTCATAATTAAATCTTTGAAATTTTCGGAGATAAAAAAGAATCACAAGTATTTCTCTAATGATGATAAGAATTCTTAGTTGGAACCTCAGAGGAATTCACAACAGTTCTTCGATGAATAGACTGCATTCTATTATCAAGAAGGAGAAAATTAAAGTGATCTCCATCTAGGAGCCAATGGTGAAAGATGACCGTAGAGACAAAATTGTTCATCAATTTGGTTTCTCTAACTCATTTTCTAATTGTTCTAATAAAATTTGGATTTCTTGGATAGATGACATTGATCTTGTTATTTTTAAGAATATTGATCAATGTCTCCATTGTAGCATCACTGATTCTGTCTCAAATAACAATTTTATTTTTACAGCTATATATGCTAAGTGCAACAGGGTTAATAGGCTCTACCTTTGGGATGAACTAAAGTCCTCTCCAACTGATAAAGCTTGGTTCATAGCGGGAGACTTCAACATTATAGCTTCCTCTGATGAACATGTTGGCTGTTCCACGCTGTGTCAAAATGGAATGGATGAGTACAATCATATGTTGATTAGCTGTATAATTGAAGACGCTGGTTTTGTGGAATCAAAATTTACCTGGAACAAAGCAAACGAGTGGAAGCGATTAGACCGTGTATTGATTAATCAGAAGTGGTTTGACATTTTTAATGATATTCAGGTCACTCACATGGTCAGAACTTGTTCTGACCATGCTCCCTTACTTATTTCTATAAATCTGTTATCTAACAATATGAATAAAAACAAAAAGCATTTTGAGTTTATGAATGTGTGGGTCTCTGATGCAATTTTTTTAAAGATAGTCAAAGAGAATTGGAATCTTAGTATCGTAGGTCACCCTAACCAGATTTTTTGGTATAAACTGAAAAGGCTCAAAGGTTATCTTAAAGAGTGAAATGCCTCCTATTTTGGTAACATCTTTATCAAAGTAAAAAAGACTGCTGAAAATGTTAGAAAGATGGAAGATAGGTTCTTAATGGTTAAGGATTCTAATGCTAAGCCTAATCTTGATAAAGCAAATAGTTTATGTATTATGGCTCTCAGGAATGAAGAATCTTTTGGGAGACAGAAGTACCATAATAAGTGGCTTAGTGAGGGGGGCGTAAACACTAAATCTTATTAGTCCTATGTTGCTAGGAAAAGAAGAAAGAATAGAATCCATGGCATTAAAGAGAACAATGAGTGGATTCTTGATCAAAATGAGATCGGTCTCTCTGCTATAAACTACTTTAAAAAGTTGTTATCTAAAGATCCCTATGAAGACAAGTCTAAAGAATCAAATCTTTTGAATGATCCTATTCTGAAAAGTATTCCTAATTTTGTGAAGACAAAGGATAATGATATGCTTCTCAAGGCTGCTGATGAAAGAGAGGTGTGGCTCACGATTTCCAGTATGAGTGAGGACAGTGCCCCCGAGATTGATGGCTATAACCTTCTTTTTTTCAAAGTCTGTTGGGATATTATTAAAGATGACCTCTGTTTATGCCTTAATTCTTATATTAATGGTTGCAGTATTCCTTAGGGCATTTTTGCCACTGGGATTTGTCTTATTCCTAAATGGCTTAATCCCACTAACTGGTCCAATTATAGACCAATTAGTCTTTGTACTATGGTTAATAGAATTATGTCTAAGCTTATTAATAATCGTCTTTCTACCCTATTACCTATGATTATCTCTGATTTTGAGTCTGCCTTTGTTAAAGGTAGATCCATTTATGAAAATGTTCTTATTACTAGAGAACTTTTTCATGATATTTATAAACGACCTAAAACTGGGAATGTTGTTATCCAGCTAGATATGTCCAAGGCCTTTGATAACATGGCTCATCAGTTTATTCTTAAGGTTTTGTCCCTCTTTGGTTTTTCTAACAGATTTACTAAGCTTATTAACTACCTTATCTCTAATACTTGTTTATCCATTTTACTTAATGGGGAGGTTCTTGGTTACTTAGAAACTAAAAGGGGTCTGAGATAGGGGGATCCATTGTCCCCCAGTCTCTTTATCCTTGGTGAGAAGGTTCTCGCTAGAGGGTTGTTAGCTCTGTTTGATAGAAACAAAAGTATGAATTATTTTTCTAAAACTATCATTTCTGTTCCTTGTCTTGCTTTCGATGATGATATTCTTATTTTTACAAACTGTAAAACTAACTCTATAAACAAGCTTTGTCAATTCTTAGACACGTACCAAGAGGTCTCTGGCCAGGCCATTAATAAGCTTAAAACTAAGCTGATTGTATCCAAGAAGATGCAGACTAACACTATTCTTACAATGGAAAATCATATGGGGTTTACTTCTAACTCTCTCCCTACTTCTCATCTTGGTATTATCATTAATAATAACAATTTCGCTAGAAACTACTATTTCATCATTGATAAAGTTATTTCCAAAATAAAAGATTGGAATGGTAAAAACCTTACCTTTGGTGGCAGGCTTACTTTGATAAATTAAGTTCTCATGTCCATTCCTCTTTATTGTATTCAAAATTATGTGATCCATATCTGCATTATCAAGAAATTAGAGCTTATTTTCAATAAGTTCCTATGGCGTTCTAATTTTGATAATAATAGTGTGCACTGGTGTACCTGGTCGAAGATTTGCAGACCTTTAAATGAGGGGGTCTAAACGTTAGATCCTTGTCTGACTTACAGTTTATCTTCTCCCTTAAGCTCTGGTTCTCCTATAGAAAAAAAAACAGTCTTTGGTCAAGGATTATGCTTAATACTTACAGTAATAATAATCATCCCTTAATCCCTAATCATCTTAAAACTCTACTATTACTTGGAAGATGATGCTTGCTATTAAGGAGATCGCTGAAAATCACATCAAATGGAGATTGGATAAGGGTGATATCAATTTCTGGAGAGACTGTTGGCTAAATCAGTCTTCACGTTTGCCTCCTTTCAAGGGTTGCTGGTATTTCGAAGCTTCTGTTAACTCCTTTTGGAGCTCTGATGGTTGGAATTTTGAGCAGCTCAACTTCTTCTTACTTGCAGACAAAATTGATAACATTAAAAGTCTTAAAATAGATAGCAACTTGGATGATAAAGCTATATGGTCTATTTCCCATGACTGCAATTTCGATACCAAGCTAACCTAGGACATCTACAGACAACATTATCCTAAGAATAGTATTTTCAGCAAAATTTGGAATAACATCACTCCAAGGAAGTATTCCTTTCATCTATGGAAAATTTTAAAAAACTTTATTCATACTGATAACAACATACAAAATAGAAAACTGAGTTTAGCTTTGAAGTGTCAGTTGTGCTCTCACTCTAAAGATTCAAATCACTTATTTATAAATTGTCAGTTTTCTTGGAAAATTTGGAATCACTATAAAGTTATTTTCAATATCAAAATAGAGAGATTTATGGTACTTTCACATGTCATTAGAACCTGGTTTTAGTTCTCTAATGAGAAAGTACACATAACTCACTCTATCCCTGTTATCATCTGTTATATGATTTGGAAAAATAGAAACCATTCAAAACATAATGGCATTCTGATTATTTTTCCCAAATCATTAACAAGATAGACTCTATTATCAGGGGTCTTGATATTTCTAACAAAATTAAATTCAAGCAATGGTCTCAGGTTTTAAAAGCAGGGATAAGTTTAAGGTGTACATCTGCTGTTAAGCCTCTAAAGGTTGTTTACGACAGATGGATTGCTCTGATGGAAGGAAGAGTGTAACTTAATGTCGACGCGGCTTGCCAATTGAACGGGGAATCAAGCGGAGCTTTTTTTATTTGAAACAGTAATGGAGATATTCTTCACTGTTCGGGAAATATATACGGTAAAATGTCTCCCATTCTTGCAGAAGCCAGAGCTTTGCTCGATGGCTTGTTGATGTGTAAAAATGAGATGTGGAGTCGAGTTGATGTAGAATCGGACTGCCTTCTGTTGATAAATATGCTGGCTTCTGGTTCTTCCCCATGGTATCTCTACCCTCTCCTCAACATTTGTAGAAGTTTGCTCTCCTCTTCGATGAATATTAAATTCGTTTTGAGAAATCAGAATAGACGGCTGATTTCTTAGCAAAGTGGACGCTGAAATCTTCACATAAGATAAGTACTTCAAACCTATCTATTCCTAACCAGCTCCTCGCCATTACATTTCTTGAAAGTTTAGATATTGGTTATCAAAACTAGTTATTCCTCCTGATTTTTGTAGAACTCTCTAGAGATAGATGGGTCGATTAAGCTTGGGTCTTCCTTATCGGTTCCTTTCAGCTGCCTTGTCTCTTCGAAGAGTTCCTTATCTGTCTCTCTTTGGATTCTTAGAGCTGATTTTTTTCTTGACTGAGATCCTGTTTGCAGATCTGCATGTATCCCTCTCGTTTCCTAAAGCTCGCTCTTGCTCAGAGGCATGTAAATTTCTCGGTGTAAGCCTCACCCATGAGAGAGAATTTTCCCGAGAAATTTACATCCCTCTAATTCTTTACATTATTTAGAGTGGATAATTCGCTCTCTAAATCCTAAAAAAACTTCAGAGTTTAAGCTTCGTCCAGCTGCTCTTGTAGAATAGAAGCCCGGAGAATTCTGGTACTTGAAGAAAAAATCGTTGAAGATTAGCTTTTCTCTAAGTTTTTATTTTCTGTAAGTTCTGAGTTATGAGCTGAAAGTCCCTGTCCTCTAGGGTTTGTTGTGCTCGATTTGATGATTTTTGTTTGGAATGAACGTTTTTCCTTACAAAAAGGCCCCTGCTCAATTGTATTTTCTCAATTTTGTTCAATAAAGGTTTTAATTGCTTAAAAAAATCATCCAGTTAGTATTTAAATTTTAAATTTTATAAAATATCATTTAATTTTTTTATGTTAATTTATTTTAAATTTATCGTTGTAAATTTGGAGTTAAATAAAAATCAATATTATAATTTACTTATAATTTACTTTCACATTTAATAAAATACAGAATTATATAAAAAGAATAATAAAAGTCTAAAAAGAAAAAACAAGATTATATGACTTGAAAGTTCAATTCTAAACCATTGTAGACATAATTTTGTAAGAGCTTTACAAAATTGAGTTTTTTTTTAAAATTTATTTGTCTTTTAAGATAATTAAAAATAGTATATAATATTTATTTATCTTACCCGCGGCAAGAGGGGTTTCTCTTAAAACAATACAAACGAACTAGATTTTTATTCATAAATAATAGTCGTCATTTCTATTTTCGTGGTTATAAATATTAGTTTTTTTATAGCTATAAAAACAATATAACATAAATAAAATCTAGAGACCATAGTAGTCAAACAAATGATCACAAAAATCGCTTGAAAATTAGATAATTAATATACCTATTAATTACATGTTTAAAAAGGATTATTACGATGTTCATGTTATTTAATATTTTATATGAAAATATTTTAAGATATAACGAGTCTCGTAAATTCCGATACAAATTATTAAAAATTGCAAATTGGATTGACAAAAGAAGATTAAATCTATCTTTTAAAAATATAAAGATGTATAAATTTGTGTATATTTGTATTTTGTCCCAACAATCTATTTATAAATTTTAATAAAAACCTATCAAAATTATATCGTATAGAAAATGATTTTTTTGGATTTGCATGTCCGTACTTGTCACAAAAATGAATGAGGCGTGTCGCGAAGAGACTATGGTTAATATATATTTTTCAACTGGTGTGAGCCTCGCCACGAAGATCTACATGGTCATCGCGGTGACTTATTAGCGCAATGAGTCTGATTATTGTCGCAACAAAACTTCTGAAATTATTCTAATAAGTTGGTTGCATCGATCTTCGTGGGAATCCTATCTCTTAGCGTGTGGGGAAGACTTAAAATTTTCAGCGTGTCACGGTCTTCAAATGTTTTATCGCAACAAGGATTTTTAGTTTTATGTTTTTTATCTTTGGATCCAAATTTTTGTGGTGAACCAAACGTTCAACTCCCACCCACACGACCACCAATCATTTAGTGTGATAATTTGGAAGTCAATTTTATTCCCTCCGATTCATTGTTTCATGTCTGCACAAAACATATACACTGGACATTCAGACTATTGATGAGCATATATATTTATTCATATAATCTTTCGTTGATTAACTCACAAGGACTAGAGGTATTGATAAGAGAATTGTTATTTGGATTATTATACACCTTTAGATAGACTATTGGATCGATATTCAACCATAAAAACATAGCATGTGTAAGCAATAGCGCAACGGTGGCCTTATATTAAAATGCATCTTATCTACCACGAGCGCACTTGTATGGTACAAACACGCTTGCCACATACTTTGAAAATGATGAACAACTCATATAATATTCATTGGCTTATGAGTTTTCTCCATCTATAACTCACTCTATAGTCTTTAACTTCTTTTGTAGTTTCTCGACGAGGAAAGGTCCTTCCCAGCTAGGCCTAAGAGTATCCGACCTTGCAAGACCTTTTCTAGCTAGGCCGATCAGATCAAGCTAGTATCAAACTACGTTGAGCATCATCAGAGTTTATTATTTTAATTATTTTTTCTTCTTTATTTATCTAAACTTTGATAGGACATGGTCTCATTTTTAAAAAAACTGATAATGCATTTTAGCTGACACTTTGTAAAACATGAGTAATTTTTTTTCACTTAATAAAACTATTTTTACACATGATAAGTAAATTTAAGAAAATTAAATTTTAAAATTATAAATATTGTAAGTCTTATAAAATTTTTACATGTCTAGCTTGTTTATTCGATAATCTTATTAGATCCTTCCAATTTTGGATCTAGTTTGTCAACTTATTTTAATTTTTATTGTTTGAAGGTTCTCTTAAAGGTGTGATCACTGACGCTAAGAGTTCAAATTTATTGTTAGAACTGTACCTTTATAAGTCTTTTATTCTAAATATAAGCCTTTTATCTTGTAATGTCAATAAAATTGGATTGAATCTTTTAGCTAACTCGTCATTTACATAATTATATTTTATAATGTAGTTTATTGACTAACTAATATTTACTAACCTTACTGTTTAGATATGATAATTAAATTGAAATAAGATATTCTTATTTAGGCTTTTTGGGTTATCCATTGAGTCTACAAGATATGTTTGATGTTTTTAAGCCATGATCTTTTAGCCCCTCATACATTTTGCTACATGAATTCTAGTAGGATAGATTGGTGACCTTGACCTAGTTTTTTTTGTGATGATAAAATAATTAGAAATATAATTTTATCTCGTATTTGGTATACGTATTTAATTTAGTGTTTCACCATCGAGTTGCAAGTAGTTATCATATATGAAGAACAAAATAAATAACAACTTGCACATAATATTTTTCATGTATTTTTTAAAAAATATTTTCTCCAAAAGGGGATAAAAGTTTGATTTGTACGTTTCAGATGAGACAAAATTATGATTTAAAGAATTAACACTTGGCATAAACAAACTATGATTTGAGGCTAAGTTAGAACATATTTTTAGATATGTTAATGGTATTGTTGATTGGTTGACTAAATAAGATCATATGGCCAACGAAGATGTGATTATATTTTACCCATATGATGTTGAGTTACAGAACCTTCTATTGGTTTTTTTTATTGAGGGTTGAGAACTTTCCTAAATAGTTAAAGTCTAGGATTTTTAGTATCTTTCTCATTATGGTCAACTTGTATTTATTTTGCATGGGATGTTGTAGACTCGGATTCTCCTTAGGCTTAAATGGGAAAATGTGTTTCTCAATAAAGCGAAGCAAATGAAGGCTACAGAACTCGGGAAAATGAAGAACAAGTTCTTGATAAACTTGAAGCTAATTCTTCAGCATCGGCATACTTTGACATCTACGAAAATGAATTCTTAGCCATGGAACTCAAAATATTACTTCATGTTGTCTCCCTTCTAAAAAAGAAAGCCACTCGAAAATATTCTTACAAAAATGAAGTTCTCTAGAGAAGATATGATGTAAACAAGTTAGAGCATGAGCTTGCCCACTACAAGAAGGTTGCTAATGAGTGTTCGACAAAGCTTGAGATAGTGGAAGCTCAGTTAAAATTGGAGCATGAATGTTGCTGACTGCGTTTTCGGTCTGGAAGATAAAGATGCCAAAATCAAGTCAATTTTGGTACTAGAAATCCATGTGTGTCTTCCAGACTTGAAATGAGGAAGTTTTTGGGAGCGTCTTCCGGAGAATTATCGCATGCATGGTGTTTCTTTATTAGATGAAGGATCACCCAACAATTCAGAAGAATCGAACAGCTCCTCCTCGAACAGCTTATCGGAGGATGACAATGAAGGTACCATTCGAGGTAAAACCATATGTTGTTAGTTTTTATTTCTATAGGTTCTTTATAAGCCTTTCATGTGAACTGGTTGTGCCTTGGGCATTTTTTGTAAAGTCCTCGTATCGTTTTTAGGCATTTTTGTACTTCGGATATTTTTATCAATAGATATGTTCATCTTCGGTTAACTCTTCTCTATCAAATTTCTTCTTATCATAATATTGTTAAGCATCAATTCTATTGGAAGCCCTTCTGGCCCAAAGATCAAATTGTTGACCAACATTCGTTGGAAGACCCAACCTGTCCAAAAAATAAAAATTATTGACCAACATCTGTTGGACCCTTCCGGTCCGAAAATGAAAATTGTTAACCAACATTCATTGGAAGAACCTTATGGTCTAAAAATAAAGATTGTTGACTAGAATTCGTTGGAAGACCCTTCCAGACCAAAAATAAAAATTGTGCAGGTTATTTTAAAATTGAAAAGAAATATTATATATAAGTCGGTTATAAGGACACCTCGTTAAAAACTTTATGCGCCACCGGGGTAGGAAAGGGTGTGCCACCGATCCTTACAAAGATTCTAAAAAATATATACAAACTTTTACATCCATTCAAATTACAATTTAAGATGTTCAATATTCAACGGATGATGAAGATCTCTTCTTTCTTTATCTTTAAGTCGATATGTCTCCGGTTTTTCCTTCACAGTTACCATGTACGGGCCCTCCCAATTAGGTGCTAACTTGCCAAACCATTTTTTTTATGCAAAAATACTTTCCTCAAAACCTTGTCCCCTATTTTGAACTCACGTTTCTAACATGAGAAGCATATCGACTTCTCATCAAATTTTGGTAGTGCAAAGAATTCAATTGCGCTTGTTTCTCTTTTCTTCAGTTAAGTCTAACTCTGTACGTTTTCCCTTATCGTTAGCCTCTTCAAAATATTCACTAATTTGATATGAAGGGAAAATCGCTTCGAATATCACAACATCTTCTATCCCATAAAGTAACGAGGATGGAGATTCTTATGTCGTTGTTTGATGGGTAGTTCTATATGCCCACAAAAACTTCTTGTAAATAATCTGGCCATTTTTCAGCCTTGTCTTCCAAATTATTTTTGATTTAATCAAGAATGGTTTGATTGGTAACCTCGACGTGGACGTTTGCTTGCCGATTAAAAGGTACCGAAAAGCATTGTTGTATTCCTGCGGAAGAACAAAAAGCCTTCATTTCTTTATTGTCGATTGTGGCCCGTTATCCATTGTCATTATCCTCAGAACACCGAAACGATAACAGATATTAGAAACAATAAATTTGACCACGTCTTTAGCTTTTTTTCCTGCCAATGGTTCAGCTTCCACCCAATTAGAGAAATAGTCTACAACGACAATTATCGTTTGACGTCCCCATTATGACATCGGCAAAGGCCCGACCAGATTTATACCCCAATGGTCAAAAGTGTAATGCCTCGTATATTAACTCAAGAGGTACTTCTGGTGCATGAATTATATTAGAAAATCTTTGGTAAATATCACATCTCTTAACCAATTCTTTGGCGTCTGAAGCGATTGTGGGACGATAATATTCTTCCAAAAGAACTCTTCTTATCAAAGTTTTATTCCTACAATGCGCGGACCATTCTCTATCATTAACTCAAATATCATTTGTAATTTATTTTTTCCAAGACATCGAAGAAAAGGTCTGCTAAAAGATTTTTTGTATAATATATCCTCAAGTATCACATAGCCATATGCCTTGAACCGTATTTTCTTCACCATTACTTTATCAATGGGCAAAGCATCATATACTAGAAATTTTTTGATTTCGGTCCTCCAATCTTTCTCGGTGCTTGTAGAAATTTGAAAAGCTTTGACTGATCCTTTCACCTACTTGGACCATTTTGGTATTGAAGAGATTTCTTGTGTGACAATCAAATGATACTTATCTGAATACGAAGCAGTAGCCAGAGAGTCAGCCACATAATTTCCTGCCCTACGAACATATTTATACATGTAACATTTGAAGACAAGCTAAGGCCTTTAACGCTCTCAAATACTTCACTAAATAATATTTTCTAGCCTCGGAGTGGCCAAACGTATGATTGGTCAGAAGTTGTTAGTAATTTATTAACCTAAAGTTTCTAGCCCAACAGATCTGAGCAAGTCTTAAACCTGCCAAAGCGGCTTCGTACTCAACCTCATTGTTCGATGCTTGAAATCTGCATCGAATAACTTCATACATTGTAATACCATCTAGAGAGACTAACTGCACCCACCCTACATCCTGATGCACTTGAACCTCATCTGTCTGGAATTTCCATTAAGTCTTGGAACTCTCTTTATCTACCTTCATATCTTGATCGTTAAAAAACTAAGAAATCTGCTAAGCTTGCGATTTTATTATAGTTAAAGGTTCAAACTAAATTTAAAAATCTCCCAATTAAACTGGTCATTTGATCATTTTTCCTGACATATCAGGCCTTTGCAACATACTTTTCAATGGAAAAGATATTCATATAGCAATAGAATTAGCCTGAAAATAAGGCATCATTTTTCGAGCAGCAGTTACCAATGTGGAGGCTAGTTTTTCTAATTTCAAATATCACTTTTCCGCGTCCAACGTACTTTTACTGATATAGTACACCAGCCTTAGGAAATTACCTACTTCTTGAATCAAAACGGTACTAACAACATATTCTGACACTGTTATGTAGATGTATAATTTTTGCCCCGGATTAGGATTTGTCAAAATTTACGGATAAATACTCTTTAATTCGGTGAAAAGCTTCTGAACACTCTCGAGTGCAGTTAAAACAATTTTCTTGCCTCGACACTTGGAAAAACGGAGGCATTTATCTGACGATCGAGATATAAATCTATTCAAAGTTGTCAATCTCGCTATCAGAATTTGTACTTTTTTTTATCGTTCGAGCTAGTGCCATAATGCTCAAATTATTTAGTTATATAAGATCAGCTTCTATTCTGCATTCACTAACTATGTACCCAAGAAATGTTCTGGACCGCACCCAGAATGTGCACTTCTCTTGGTTAGCTTCAAATTTATCTTTGTTAGGTTGGCAAAAGTTTCTTCTAAATCTGCAAAATACTCCCGATCCCTTGTGCTTTTTACTAGGATATCATCAATATAGACTTCAACATTTTGTCTGATCTGAATCTCAAAAGTTTTCTTTACTAAGTGCGGGTAAGTTGCCCCAACATTTTTTGACCCAAAGGGCATAAAATCCTATAACAATGTAGGCATTTTCTAGTGATGAACGAAGTGTTTTCTTGGTCCTGGATTTGATTGTAACCAGCGTACGCATCCATGAATGACAGTAACTGATTTTTTGAAGTTGAATCCACTAACTGATCTATCAGAGGGACCGGGAAAGGATCTTTTGGACATGATTAATATAGGTCACCTATACACATTTCGCCACTTACCATTTTTATTTTTCACCAAAACCATATTGGCAGTCCACAAAGGATATTGTGATTCTCGTATTTGTCTAACATTTGATAATCGATCTACCTCTTCCATGATTACCTCTAATTTTTCGTGAGTAAGGAGACCTTCGTTTTTGGATAATTAGACACACGTTGCTTTGAATTTCCAGTTTGGGACATATGATTTCCGTAGGCACCTCGGTCGCATCTTCAATGCACCATGCAAACATATTTAACTTTGTTGACAAAAATAGAATTATCTGGTTCTTCGCCTTCGTAGATACCTTTGTGCCAATTTTAAACTTTTTTCTTTCGAAAAAACATGATCCTCAAAAATTTCATCAGGGACCAAGAACCCGAGGGTCTCCCTTGGATCATCTATGGGATTAGACCCCAAGGAAGACCCCACTAACTGCTATGTTTTGCTTGGATCGCCCCTTTGATCAGCTTTGGGGCCAAAGATGTTCGGCAATACTCTCTTGTCATTTTTTGGTTACTCCTAATTGTTCCAACATTAATCCCCACAACATATTTCAAGCATTGGTGAATGTTTGATGCCACTGCGTGCATTCTAGATAACCAAGACCTTCCAAATATCTCATTATAAGATGTTGGCACGTCTACCACAATGAAAAACACTATCACTACCTTTTTAAATGGTTGACGACCCAAATTTTCTATTCTTTCAAATTCTCCAACCACTTCCGTCATTACCCCAGTAAACCCAACGGTTGTCCAATCCGACCGAATTATTGTAGGAGGATTCGTTATTTTTTGATAAGTTTCCATGAACATTATATTGGTAAAACTTTCAATATCTATCAAGATTCTTTGTATCTTATCTCTAGCTAATTCCGTCATAATGACCACTGCATCCTCAAGCGGACCAGCCACATACCTTATGCCATCATCTTCGAAACAAAGTTACGGATATGAACTCATATACAAATGTGGTGAAGCTCTTGTTTTAATTGAGTTGTTAGGTTTACGATATGCCTCTTCGAGGAATAATTTGATGTCTTTGAAATAGCGTCACCTCTAAAAAGTATTAGTAATTCAAAGAAAACATATAGTTTACTAACATTTCTACTCATGAATGATTCCTATACCACCAAGACATTATTCCTCCCCGGTTTTAGATCTAAATACTTTATAAAAACATCAAAAGAATCGATACGCTCTGAAATCACCAAAGTGTTATCTTGCTTCATAGCTACAAGAGAGTTTTTTTTATAAACGCTGTCAACTTTCTATTTTTATCAAGGCATGTATTTATTTTTTCAATACCACACAATCCTTTGTGTCATACCTGACATCATCATGGTACTTGCAATACATGTTTCTTCTATTTTCCTTGAGAGTCTATATTGAGGGTGGTTTGCGAAATTGTATATAATTTCGAGCTCTGTCAAAAATTGTTGCTACACATTCTGTCAGCTTGATAAAATGACATGGTCAGACCCACTTGTTGGATATAGGTCGGACATTTTGTTGTGTGTTCACAACTTGTATATTCACCCTCAGCTTCAGAGGTACTTGAGTTGGTTCTTGAGTTGGTACTCGAGTTGGTACTCGAGGTCAGACAACAGTTGTTGGATGTGAATTGTTATGTATCACCATCAGAGTTTGATGAAACTGATTGTTCTTAATCTGTGCCATAAAGTCTATTTCCGACGCTTACATTTCCTCCACCAAATTGTTTTTATCTACTTGATCCAACAATGCCCCAAATAGCATGGCATGTCTCTCTGTAGCATTATCTTTCATTATTTCAGGGATAAGTTCTATTCGGAAAGTTACTAATGCCACTTTATCTTCACAACTCTCTATGTCAGTCTTAGCCATGATAAAACGATTTGTGTAATATTTAAGAATTTCTCCCACTTTTTGCCTGCAAAAAATGACCGTGCCACCATTTGCGGGGAATCTTTTACTTCCTACGAAATGTTAGCAAAAGATATTCCAAAACATATCAAAAAATAAAACCCTCTGGTAGGTGGTTGTACCACTTTAAAGTTGTGTTCTTGAATGTTTGGGAGAAGACCCTACAAAATAAATTGTCATCATCGTCGTAGTTAATCATAAAATTCTTGAATTATTTGATGTGTCTGTTCGTATCTTGTGTCACATCAAATTTCTCTAACTTTAAAATATTGAACCACTAAGGCAGATGCCCTGAAAGAATCTCCGAGAAGAGAGAGGACGACCTCCAATTATGACGAACTTTATATACACTGCCCCGGGGCCCTTCATTCGCCGCGGTATGTAGACCTTCTTTGGATGAATATGTAAACTGGTTACTTACACGATACTCAAAATTATGGCTTCCCGAAAGGATTTGCACATGGGGTGTTTGTTCCATTTTAGCAACATTCACAATTGTCATGGTTATCAGACCCGGGTTTTGTTTTCTCTTGATCGTTCCTTTCTCTCATCAAACCTCTAGTCTAACGAGATGTCCGATGACCATCTCTACGCCATTTATAATTTATTTTCTTATAATTTTCTTCACATTTGTATCCCTTTCTGGGGATGAGGACTCATCTGAGTCGTACAAGGAATAATCACTCGATTTAGTGCCCTCATAACAACGGCTAGAGTTTATTATTCGTCTTGAAGAATAACGACTCTTTCTTTGATGCCTTTCACGCCTATCATCAATCTGATGAGCATCTTATATATTGTTTTAGGGAATTTTTTTGGTAAGCCTATTATTAGTGATCTTTGATAGTATTCTGTTAAAAACTTGTATAGACTTATTGATCTAAAGTATTGCCAAAGATTATGTGATTATTTATTTGGTATTAAACATATTGTTGTCGCATATATGCCAACATGAGCTAGGTTACCTTTGAAATAGGACCTTATAGCTTCACATAAATCTGTTTTAATTATTGGTATGAAGGTTCGATAAAACTTAGAGTTGAATTAGATTTGAAACCATCAACTCTAGAGACACTATTGGTATTGAGAGAGTTGATTGAGGTCAGAATTTTCTCAGCATTGGGTAATAATAGAAGACTTCGATTATCTTGGGCAGTTTTTAGTTCAGGGATTATAACCTAGATATTATCCATGTATAAATTACTTGGTTGACAAGTTAAAAGAGATTTGAAGTGGTCAATCGTTGATTCACCTATCTGTTTTCTTGAAGATTACTTCTTTATGGTCGCCATTTTTTCTAAAAATATACTTTATCATGAGTGAAGATCTTCTCTTTAGGTCTGAGGAATTTTGCAAATGATATTTGTTGATTTTTGTTTGTCCCATTTTGATTTTGTTGATGTGAGGGAGAGATATAGTAAAAAATTGGGTTGTTTTTTATCTTCTACCACTATGTAGGCACCGATTGTAGGTTAGATTTGTTGGTACTTGGTAGCAGAATGAAATCTTTTTGTGGCCGATCTTCTGTTCTGAGTGGAAGATCGATTTAAGAGCGTTAAACTTTTCTTTTACATAATCTTGATTTTTGCATGGACTTGTATTTATGGCTTTCAGAGTGTCTTTCTTGATCGGATTTTGCCATGGATTGATGGTTGATCGTAGTGAAAAAAATTTGGAGTTTGGGATTAGCGGATTGAGGATTCGCTTGAAAGAGAGATAGTGAATCTTGAAGCTTTCTCTCTCATCTCTGAATATAGATAACTTTAAGGGTTCAAGC
Organism: Limnanthes douglasii subsp. nivea; assembly: GCA_036936605.1. Classification (NCBI taxonomy): domain Eukaryota; kingdom Viridiplantae; phylum Streptophyta; class Magnoliopsida; order Brassicales; family Limnanthaceae; genus Limnanthes; species Limnanthes douglasii. Next base: position 275,904,009 of record JAUPFV010000002.1, read on the forward strand.
ACATGTTTAAAAAATGTTTAACCTTTATGATTTGAAAATCATAACTAATCTTTTAATTATAAATTTTAAAATTATCGAAGGTTACTAATAAAAATATACAATTGACATTTTAAAATATTTTAAAATATAATAAATTAGTTTTTTTATATTAGTTTTTTAGAACAAAACCTTTTATATATATTTATAAAAAAAATAACATAGATTTGTTTTTATTTCTTTAACACTATATATAAATTTACCCACATAATTTCATCTATAAATATATGTATCTTGAAATAAGTAAAATATTTTTCTAATTCAAAAGTAACAAAAATAATCCATAAACAATTTTCAATTTTAAAATTAAAAAATAAAACATATAAAATTAACTAAAATTCTATAATACTTTTATAATCTTTTCACGATTTTTTTAATCTTTCAATAATTCACATTTCAATAATTTATTTTGAAATATAAGTTATAAAAAAATTGATTAGATTTTTGAAAGATTAAATTGTTTTGTATGATTTATATTATGTTATACAATTTTTTTTATAAAAAACAATATATTATAATTTGTTAGTACTAACTTAATAATACTAATTAAATAAGTATGATTGATTTTTAAAATTTTGAATTGATCGGAAACTTCTATTAAAATAAAATAAAATAATATAATATTGGCTTAATTATGGTATTCATGAATGGTATAGAAATGAATTAATTGATATAAACATATAAAATATAAAATATCATTGATTGTGTCATTAAAAATAAGATCAATGGTATTTATCTAAGGTGCATTACAAAAGAATTTTTTTTATGTACAAGCAAACCTTCCATTCTAATGTTGTGTTGAATCTACCGCATTTGTTGAGCATCCATGTGACAGCCATAGTCCTAAGCTCATGCAATTCAAGCACGAAATATTCTCCAGCTCGTAAAATTGTCGCTAAGTTCGAGCGCAGCCAAACCCGAGCGTCCCCCGTAACAAATCCATGGAACACTCTCTTCCTTACCGGGCCCTTATCCGCGTTTTTTGTAAACTCGATATTTCTTTTCTTTTTCTAAATCTATGTTATTCGTTTTCGTCTTCGTTATTTTTTTCACTTCCAAACAAACAACTACCAAATGAATTAATTATACGGATGGATGAAAACGGCGAAGAAGATAACAATTAAATTCACGCGTTTAAGGGGAAGAATATTGGATAAGCATAAACACGTGTTATTTGTCAGTTATTAATTAGATATTAAGAAAATATCAGTTATTAAGTATTGTCTATTTAACAAAATCGTGTATTGTTGTTTTAAATAAAATGAATTAGACATTTCCATATATTATGCAGTGTGTAGTTTGTATGAATTACTGTATTTGAATTATTTTCCTTGTAATAATAGCGACGTTAACCTATCTTTATATATTTGTGTATACTTTTGTGTAAAAACATGGACTATAATCCAACAGTTGTAGATAACAGAAACCTTACTGTAATGAATATTGCAATGAGTCTTCTAAATGCATATTAGTTCCAACAGTCTTTTGGGGTGAGGTTGTACAACATACAGGTTTCTTAGTCACAATGTTCCAACCTTCTAAGAAAGATCTAATCTCGAATTTTTATCATTAATGGATTTACTTGAGACAAAAATATCATTAAATAGTCACTACGCTGCTGGCGTCACAACATCAGCTTTTGGATTCGTTCAATGCTATGAAGAACTTCAAGTTCAGAGTGTAAAAGACGTTTCACCGCGATTCCAATCGAATCTTTCGCAATGACTTCCTGCAAATTCAGGTCGTGTTCATATGGACGTAAGGGTGTTGGAATTTCTCTATTAAGTTGGACCGTCACATGTTTTATCGATGTATCGAACTATCGTTAATATTAGTCCAATAAAAGTAATCATAAAGAAAAGAACGGACTAGTAGATAAAATATGTATCATGGAGGTAATTGTATAGATACCAGGTTTAATTCCGAATACTGTGAAGGATTGGATTCGGAAATAAACAACTTAAGCAAAACGTAAAAGGTTTTGGGTTATTTTGTAAAACAAAATAATACCGGGTTATGGTCCCTAAGGGTGGCAATTTAATAAGGACTGGTCCTCATTAAGTAACCGTCTGGAAGTTACAGACGGTTAAAAGAGAAGAACCGTTTTCTCACTTCAGTTCTATATAAGAATGAGTTCCTCATTCTTAAAAGACACGAGATCAAATACGGAGAGAAAATCCTTTAAGAAAAACAAATTGATTCTTCCTTCGAATCAATTACAAAAGTGTGTTTTGGTTGCCATCTCTTTAAAGAATCGATAACCTAGCAAAGGATCACGGATCATCCGCTTCAAGTCAGGAATCTGAAGATCAAAGAATGTCTACATCCTGCAAGTATTTATTCCGCATTATTACAGGATGATTTAATTTCATGGTTCAATAAGTATATTAGAAATCCGAAAAGTATTTCTAACAAGTGGTATCAGAGCCACCATGAAGTTAAGTTCTTTGTTTTTCAGATTATGAATTTATAATCTTTGATACTTGTTGATTTCTATTAAAAGTGCGTATTCATAAATATTTGAATCGATTTGGTAGTCAATTAAAAGCATGTTTAAGCAAGTCAACCGTTTATATATGGGTATATTAAATAACAATAGAAAAGGTTTTGTTAATAATTTGCATATTAAGTAGAAATTTCCATTACTGCATTTTGATTATTATGCTGAAGAGGCTTAAAATTCAAATATAAATATGGTAACGGTTGTCGATTATTAATTATATATATATATAAACATATTAGAAATGATAGTGCAGTACTATTATCGTTAAAGTTATTTTTATTACATTCTTCGGTTATCGGTACAGTAATTGTACATGTAGTTAAGAGATGCTGTATAGCAGTTAGAAACGGTGGTTCCACTAATTAGATGTGGTTTTATAACTTCTATTAATTATGTGTAATTTTTTTTTCACGTGATTATAAAGTAAACCGAAGAAATAAGTAACAGGTTTAAGATGATTTTAAAGACGTGTGTCATTAGTGCTCAGGGTAAAGGAACGTTAAAAAGCCACTAACTTTAATATAATTATATATTAGTAAAATTATATATATATATATATATATATATATATATATAATTATTTAATATATATATAAATAACAATAGTGATACATGCACCGAATTTCGGTGAATTGGTTATGAATACGTGAAAAAACATAACATAATTTACATTGGTAGTTGCGCGTTAGTTGCGTCGGACGTGCATTAGTTGCACATTAATTGCGCATTAATAACGGAAGTTAGTTAGTTGCGTGGTACGTGCATTAATTGTGCGTTATAACGAAAGTTAGTGCACGCATTTTTTATTAAGGTAGCGTTTAAATTTGACAGGTATAAATAAGAATTATATATATATATATATATATATATATATATTAAGAATTATATTATCGTATATAGTTACAGATATATATTATAATATAATAAGTTTAAGGTTTAATTTTAATTTTATTAAATTTAGATATAGACTACGAAATAGTTTGGACATTAAGTGAATAGGTAGTCGTATAGTATTTTTCGAAATAATTAGCATGTTTTAAGTTGTCCGAACTTGGATAAATAATTAATGATTCAATATATCGCCAAAGTGATCCCTATTGATGAATTAATTATTTTAGAGTTTTGACAAGTCTATGATTGACAAGTATGTAAATTTTAATCGGCCCAAAGGAAGGTTAATGTTTGACATAGTTAATCTTAGACACGAGATAGTTATTTGTGATTGATCATTAAGACGATTGAACTAGGAAAATCGGCCTAAATGAAGATTTTCTTACTTAAGTCAATTAGTAGGATCAACATTAATTATGCTCAAACTCATACATATACAAATTAATATGCTTGCCCAAAGGTATCTTATTGATGTTGTAAGAGTATATTTTATTATGTTATGTTTATTTGTTAAATACTATGGAGATTATATGTTAAGTGATGTTTTTGGATAATTATTGTTTGTTGTTTGTTATGTTAGCAAATTCGTATCTCTATAACCCGGAAGGCAAAAAGGCACCCATACTTAATGGAAGCAACTTTGAGCTGTGGAAAGAAGATATGTTGCTGCACTTGATGTGCCATGATTATGACTTAGCATTAAGGGTCGATGAACCTAAACCTCTGACTGATGACAGTTCTCCTACGGAGAAGAAAGAGTTAGAGGCGTGGGAAAATCGAACATGATAAGTCTAGGGATCATGAAACAAGCAATTCCATTAGCATTCCGTGGTGCAGTTCCACCTGAGATCACTAATGCGAAAATGTTTCTCGAAGAGGTAGAGAAATGTTTTGCCAAGAACGATAAAGTAGAGATTAAGACGCTGCTTATTAAGCTAGCCTCTATGAAATATCGTGGCAAAGGGACTGTTCGTGAGCACATCTTGGAAATGTCAAACATCGCTTCCAAATTGAAAGCACTTAAGATTGACCTTCCGGAAGATATTGTGGTAAGCTTTGCTTTTTACTCTTTCCCTCTTCAGTATAAGAACTTCGAAACTTCTTATAACTGTCAGCGCGAGAAATGGACTCTCAACGAGCTCATCTCTCAAGCAGCGCAAGAGGAGGAAAAGATGAAGCAAGAACATCCAGAAGTGCAAATGGTGAAAGCTCAAGTGGATAAGGGAATCAAGAGAAAGTATGAAGGTTCAGATGCACATGCATCCGGTTCGGGACAAAAGAAGCATAAGGGTACGTCTGGTAAAGGGCGTTGCTTCCATTGTAAGAAACCGGGGCACTTTAAGAAAGAATGTGAAAAATGGAGGGCTATGATGAAAGCCAAAGGTATTTTCACTTCTATGGTCTGTTCTCATATCAATTTAGTTTCAGTGCCGAGAAATACTTGGTGGGTTAATACAGCAGCAACGACTCATGTTTGTATTTCTTTGCAGGGTATGATAAGAAACCGAAGCCTGAGTGATGGTGAAACATCCATCTATACAGCTGATGGCAGTTCGTGTTTAGTTCATTCTATTTGTGATTTTCGTTTGTTGCTTACCAGTGGACATTTTTTTGTATTTAAAAGACGTATTGTATGTACCTTCTTTTCGAAGGAACTTAATTTCTTTTCCGTTGTTGAACAAATTAAGTTATTCTTGTCTATTTGGAAATGAAAGTTTATGTCTTTATTTAAATGGTAATGTTGTTGGTTCTGGAAAGTTAATAGAAAATAATAACTTGTATTTATTGGATACTATAAAGGATCACAAAGAGATAATGAATGTAGATATACCTGGAAAACTAAATTGTAAAATGGAAAAATCAGCAAAACTTTTGCACAAGCGATTAGGTCACATTTCTAGAAATAGAATTGAAAAGCTTGTTTCAGAAGGTTTATTAAGTGAACTGGATTTTTCGGACTTCAACGTTTGCGTTGAATGTATAAAAGGAAAACAGACCAAAGTGAAACGATTAGATGCATACAGAGCGAAAGGGGTCTTGGATTTGATACATACAGACATTTGCGGTCCGTTCCCTACATCATCATGGAACGGCCAACGATATTTTGTATCTTTCATTGACGACTTTTCACGATATGGGTATCTATATCTCATTCACGAAAAATCAGAGGCCATTGACAAGTTCAAAGTCTTTAAGACCGAAATTGAAAAACAACTTGGTAAAGACATTAAGTACGTCAGATCGGACCGTGGTGGTGAATACTACGGGAGATATGATGGTTCAGGTGAACAACGTCATGGACCGTTTGCAAAGTTCCTAGAAGAGTGTGGCATAGTCCCTCAGTATACAATGCCGGGTTCGCCTAACACGAATGGAGTATCTGAGAGACGAAACCGTACATTGAAGGATATGGTAAGAAGTATGATTAGTCATTCAACATTACCTATATCACTCTGGGGAGAAGCAATAAAATGTGCGACCTACCTACTTAATAGAGTTCCGACGAAAGCAACTACTAAGACACCGTATGAACTTTGGACTGGACGTAAACCTAGTTTAAAACATTTACATGTTTGGGGATGTCCAGCTGAAGCGAAGCCTTATAGGCCGAATGAAAAGAAATTGGACTCCAAAACGGTTAGTAGTTATTTCATCGGATATCCCGAGCACAGTAGAGGTTTTTAAGTTTTATGATCCTTCCATAAAGAATATATTTGAGACGGATACAGCGAAATTCTTTGAGGATATAGAGTTTGGGGGGCAGAATTTAATAACGAACATTCATTTTGAGGAAGAATCAATAGAGATTCATGAAGGTTCTAACAATGATACTATAGTGTCAAATGATGATATGGTAATTAGAAGACCAACCATCACTTCAGATTCGTTAGAACATATAGATACTCAAGATGATGTTAATCTTCCTCCTATGGATGTTGTTCCACTGGAGCAAAATGAAGTTGTTCAAGAAGAACAAACTCTACCTCCTCAAGAAGTTCAAGTTCAAAATGAAGAAATCATTCCTTTGCGTAGATCTACTAGAGAAATAAAGAGCGCTATATCTTCAGACTATATAGTGTATCTTCAAGAACATGAAGAATTTTATGGTTCAACAGAAAACGATCCTTTAAGTGTTCGTGAAGCCATGAAAAGTTCCGATTCTCACTTATGGATTAAAGCAATGAACGAAGAGTTTAAATCAATGCAAGATAACGCGGTATGGGAGCTTGTTCCATTACCTGAAGGTAAGAAGCTGATTGGTTGTAAATGGATTTTTAAAACCAAACGGGATTCTAAGGGTAATGTGGAGAGGCATAAAGCGCGACTTGTAGCTAAAGGTTTTACTCAAAGTGAAGGGATTGAATTTAAAGAAACCTTCTCTCCAGTTTCTTCGAAGGATTCTTTTCGGACAATCATGGCATTAGTTGCACACTTCGACCTTGAGCTCCATCAAATGGATGTAAAGACCGCTTTTCTTAATGGAGACATTGAGGAAACGATCTATATGTTACAACCTGAAAACTTTGTCTTTGGTGATCCAAAGTCGACGGTATGCAAACTGAAGAAATCTATTTATGGTCTCAAGCAAGCGTCTCGACAGTGGTATCACAAATTCCTTGAAGTTATTGTCTCATTTGGTTTCGAGATAAATTCAGTGGAGGATTGTGTGTATCAAAAGTTCAATAGGAGTAAATTCATATTTCTAGTGCTGTATGTTGATGACATATTATTGGCCACGAACGATAAGGAATTGTTACATACGACCAAGAAATTTTTTTTCGGACAAATGCGATATGAAAGATCATGGTGATGCATCATTTGTGTTAGGAATTCAAATTCATAGGAATCGATCCCATGGAATTTTGAGTTTATCACAAAAGGCGTATATTGAGAATGTTACAACGTTACGGGATGGCTAACAACAAAGGAAAGGAAACCCCTATATCAAAAGGTGAAAATTTTAGCCTTAAGCAATACCCAAAGACAAAACTTGAGATTGAGGAAATGCAAAAGGTTCCATATGCTTCGGCTGTTGGAAGTCTGATGTATGCTCAAGTTTGTACACGGTCAGATATTGCTTTTGTGGTGGGTGTGTTAGGGGGATACGTAAGTAATCCGGGGATGGAACACTGGAAAGCAGTCAAAAGAGTTCTCCGGTATTTGCAACAAACAAAACATCACATGTTAACATATAAGAAGTCGGATAAACTGGAGGTCATAGGGTATTCCGACTCGGATTTCGCTGGATGTGAGGATTCTCGTCGTTCAACCTCAGGCATTATATTCCTTTTAGCGGGAGGTGCAATATCATGGAAAAGTGTTAAACAAACACTCATTGCATCTTCCACTATGGAATCTGGCGCTTTGGCTGCGAAATTTTGTCACGGGACTGCGAATCGTAGAGGGGATAGAAATACCCCTTAGATTATATTGTGACAATAACTCGGCAGTTCAGTATTCAAACAGTAACAGGAGCTCGGTTAAGTCCAAACATGTAGATATCAAGTTCCTGTCTGTTAAAGAGAGAGTACAGAGTGGTCAAATCAGTGTGGAGCACATAGGGACAAACCCGATGTTAGCAGATCCTCTTACGAAGGCATTAGTACCTAAAGTTTTTATTGAACACACCATTAACATGGGTGTTGTGTACTTAGAGGATTGTTAGTTTCAGTGGGAGTTTGTATTAAACTATTAAATTTGTTTGTATTATGATATTCGCGAACTTAAGATCATTAATGCAAACATGTTTATATATAAGTTTTCAGTGTGCTCTTATCTTTGATTATTTGTACTCTGCTGTAAGTAGACCTCCAATTAAGTGGGACTAGTTAAGAATAGATATGTAAGATTACATTTCATATTATTCTTATGCTATGCACCATGATAGATCCATGTAGTTGATTGTTGCGATATCGTGATTACTGATGCATCTATTTGCGGCTTGAAATGCATTGATGATGACTTTAGTCATATGTCGTTAATCGTCATTTACGGGATTGTTAAGGTTATCTATGTGACGATAGAAATTAAGAACGTTCATTAAGTGGATGCATCCTGTAGTAGCATATGATGATCCAAGTGGGAGATTGTTGGAATTTCTCTATTAAGTTGGACCGTCACATGTTTTATCGATGTATCGAACTATCGTTAATATTAGTCCAATAAAAGTAATCATAAAGAAAAGAACGGACTAGTATATAAAATATGTATCATAGAGGTAATTGTATAGATACCAGGTTTAATTCCGAATACTGTGAAGGATTGGATTCGGAAATAAACAACTTAAGCAAAACGTAAAAGTTTTTGAGTTATTTTGTAAAACAAAATAATACCGGGTTATGGTCCCTAAGGGTGGCAATTTAATAAGGACGGTCCTCATTAAGTAACCGTCTGGAAGTTACAGACGGTTAAAAGAGAAGAACCGTTTTCTCATTCTTAAAAGACACGAGATAAAATACAGAGAGAAAAATCATTTAAGAAAAACAAATTGATTCTTCATTCGAATCAATTACAAAAGTGTGTTTTGGTTGCCATCTCTTAGAAGAATCGATAACCTAGCAAAGGATCACGGATCATCCGCTTCAAGTCAGGAATCTGAAGATCAAAAAATGTCTACATTATTTATTCCGCATTATTACAGGATGATTTAATTTATTGTTAAATAAGTATATTAAAAATCCAAAAAGTATTTCTAACAAAGGGTGCTTAATCCGATAAGAAAACTACGATTTCTATGAAGAATCAATAGTAAAGAGAATGAAGTATTTGTTAATGCGAATTTAAAAGCTGATAAGACGGGTGGGTTTGGCGCAGTGTTGTCCTACGCTGGATGAAAATGGTTGCAGAGAAGTTAACTCCGTTGTTATATGAGGTTTTCTGCCGAGAAGTTCATAAATGACGGTGCGGAGACTATTCAAGATAGTGGTAAGATATATTTTGTTTTTGTTTTTGTGATTTGATCTTTAGACGTGTGTTTTTTGACATGTTTAGTCTTTGTGTGTCTGAATTTGAAAGAAAAAAAGTAATTTTTTTCGTAAAAGATCGACCTGCAGAATGGAAATCAACATCTTAAAGCTCCACCGAGCAACATAGAGAGGTACCCTTGAACTTCAAAAACAGTGTATGAAATACTTAGGAAAATGAAAATGCGCTTGTAGGCAAGGTGCGTTGTCGAGGCAGCTCACTGTCTGTATCTAACAATGCCGTTTATGGACTCGGTATCTTGGAACGCAATGATGGCAGCTTTAGGGCAACATGGTCACGGTGTCCATGCAGTAGAACAATTGGAACATATGTTAAAGAAAGGTATATTACCTGACCGATTAACTTTCCTTGCAGTTCTATCTGCGTGCAACCATTTGGGTTTGCTCAAAGAAGGGCGCTTTTATTTTGATTCAATGCATTCTCTGCATAATATAACTCCAGGTGAATACCCTGTTGGATAAACATTGAACAGACACGTGTTATTATGTTAGTTAGTAAGGATAAGATCAAACAGTTAGTAATTTGTCTATGTAAGAGACAAACCGTGTACATTTGATCTTCGGAATGACCGTTATCATTCTCATACTGATCATGGAATGACCGTTATCATTCTCATACTGATCATGGAATGACCGTTATCATTCCCATATTGATTTTATGAAATGACAGATATCAATTTCATTCTTGCTGTCTGCTTTGTTTGTGTAATAAGAGGGACCTAGTCCCTTCATACCCTTACGCCCGTTTTATTAATTTATTGTGGCATGCTAGGAAATTCCAGGATGCAAATTATGTGATTCAGTCAGTGCCGTCTAAGCCAAGTGCACCAGTGTGGGAAGCCCTTCTTGAAGGTTGCCGAATCCACAGAAACATGAATTAAAGCTGCAGAAAGACACCTTGAGCTTATGCCACAACTCAATGGAAGCTACGTGATTCTTTCGAATATTTACGCCAAAGTTGGTCGGTTCACAACTCAATTGAAGCTACGTGATTCTTTCGAATATTTACGCTAAAGTTGGTGGGTGGAACGAAGTGGTTAATGCACGTAAATTAATGCGAGATAAAGGAAGTACAAAAGAGTCTGGTTGTAGTTGGATTGATTCGATAACGATGTCCATGTTTTCTTGGTTGATGAGACTGCAGATCAAGAAATACAAGCGGTTTATGATTATATTGAGGAATTGATTTTGGAGATTAGAAAATTAGGGTAGGAGTTGCGGCAGCAAATGGTGAACCCTCAACTCCATCCACTCTTTTTAAATAACTCAAGACGGTAGGATTGTCGTAGTAATCTTCAAGCCTGGAAATTTTGTTTCAACTCCATCCACTCTTTATTTTGTTATGTGTTTGAGCCATCTGTGATATATTGCACAGTGATTCATAACAAAATGGTATTAGAGCTATACGTGGATGTATGTTGTAGATGTCGTGGACCTGGTGATGGAGAAAAGACTTTTTATTTTTTGTGGCCGCTGATGTTTGTTTTGCTGGTTTGTATGTCTATACATTACTTATTGCTGAAGAATATTTTGTACTTATCGTTGGAGAATATTTTGTTGGAGATATGTATGGGAGGATGTGTATTTATACATTTTAACTTGTTTACGCTTGAACTTTTTATGTAAGATCAAGCACAGTGGGGCTCATTGCGTAACTATGACTGGTAAATTAACCATACTTAAGTTCGCGGAGCAACCGGTTCTGTCATTTGCGTAACCCGGTGGGCTTGGAGTAGTTCGCGTTTATAATACCGTAGTGTGGTATTGAGCACAGTATGGCCCGTTAACATAGCTCAGTGGGCGTGGTCAATCGGGCCGTTTGTCATATGTTTAGATCTTTTCTAAGTATGGCACAGTCTGACCCCTATTATTAGCCTTTTAGCCATGGTTAGTAACCCTACCGCGGAGTTACAAAAAATAAGTATAAACAAACAGATGGAGATAGAGATCATTTGGCGTTCAATATTTTTTATTATGGAGAGGGAGATCATTTTGGCTTATAGTCTTTTCCAAAATGGAGATAAACATTACTCGGTTGGTAGCTCTTTCTATCGTGGAGATGGAGATTTCTTGGCCTCTAGCAAAGTCTGCCATGGAGATGGATATTATTTAGCTGATAGCCTTATTGATCACAAAGATGGAGATTTTCTAACATATTCATTTTTTTCTTTTTTTTTTCTTTTGTTTGGAGATGATTTAGCTTATTATTATCTTCTGACTTTGCCAAGTGATGTTGAACGTGTAAGTGGCCTCAAATGTAATTTTTTAACCTCCTTAACTTCACTTTGCCAAGGTTGGTGTCTGTATTTAGTCTTTTCATCAAGTTTTTTAAAGATCAAAGCCATTTGTTTATCAGAAATTTCATGTCGGGTACTCGCATAAGCTTTTTTGCTAATTCTTTCTTCAGAAGATTGTACACGTATATGTCTCAGTTGTGCTTGTATCTTCAATTTTTCATGACTGTGTTGCCTATTTTCCGGTTGTTATAGCATCTGATGCCTTGTATAAAGCATCATTTGTGGCCTCATTTGTTGGAAAGCAAACTGCGCACGTTGTTACATAAAGCCATGTTGGATTATTAACTGCTGGTCAGAAAACCTGCGACATCATAGGACACTACTGCGGCGTAAGTGCTTTCCTGTGCTGTGAAGTTATGGGGACTGTCGGGTTTATTCCATTAGGTGTTATCCATGCTGAATTTGTCATGAAACACCTACTGGTATTGGAGCCAGCTTAGAAGTAGACCAGGAGGAGGCGGACCTGAAGGTAATGGAGTAGTTGGTGCTGCAGGACTTTCGTACCACAAATATTATGCTAATGAAGAGTTAGCCTCATCAGATTTTTATACACTGCACATATATTATGCTATTGTACGGTCATGTTAATACATCACAATTAATTGGCACTTATGCTAATGTATGTGTACCCTACGTACCGCCTATATGTCGTACATGTTGCATTCACGAGAGCTATATATTTTTTGTGGACTAATAACACTTGCAAGACATACATTGACATATATATGTACATGAACGTGTGCATATGCAGATGCTGTGAGAGAAATATAGGAGCTTGAATATGATACATGGAAACACAAACAGACGAGTATAAGTAGAATTGTAGGATGGGATGACATGGTAACATTTTTCATACCTTACTATTACACGTTTGTTTATACATCATTTGTTCTTTTGTATGTTAATATTGTACTTGTTTGTTGATTTCAGATGAATAAATCTCAGACAAAAGCTATGAAAAGCTTCGATAATTTTATTAGGTAATATAAATGACTATTAAATAGTCAAAGATTAAGTAGACAAAATGAAAAGACATCTAAGAACACAAACTGAAAGGACAATATAAAAAATAGAAACATACTTAAAAGACACAAACTTGAAGTGGAGTATAACTCCTATCTTGACCAAATAAAACATTAAAGTCTTAACACTTATTAGATACCTCTGCTGGTAGATGCATCTGCGCTGTGTCCTCTGCTAGTAGATGCACTATTGGATCGCTCAAATAAAACATTAAAGTCCTAACATTGCTCCCCCTAAACTGAAAGCAATAGCTTCAGTTTATCTTCTTGCAAACTCCAAGCTTCTCTCTTAATCGAACAAAAGCTTTCAACTTTAATGGTTTAGTCAATATGTCTGCAACCTGATCATTGGTACCACAATGAACCAATTTCACAACTTCATCTTTGACAAGATCCCTTAGAAAATGAAACCTAACATCAATATGCTTGCTACGACCATGAAGAACATGGTTCTTTGATAGTTTAACTGTTGAGCTGTTATCACACATAATCATAGTGCAACCTGACTGCATCATACCAATTTCTTCTAAAATCCTTCTAATCCAAATACATTGACAAACACAAAATGATACAGCTATGAGCTCAGCTTCAGTGGTGGATAGAGTGACTACCGGTGTTTTGGTTGAAGCCCAAACAACTGCTCCTCCACTCAATAAGAAAGCGTATCCACTTGTGCTGCGTTTATTATCAATGTCTCCAGCATAATCACTATCAGTATAGACAATCAACTCCTCCAACATTCCTTTTTTGTAAAACACACTGAATCCAGTCGTTCCTCTTATTTACCTTAACACACGCTTTGTTGCTTGCATATGTTCCGCTCTAGGATCGGACATGTATCTGCTCAATAGACAAACCACAAACATCAGATCAGGCCTTGTCGTCGTGATATACATTAAACTTCCAATGAGTTTTTTATATATTATGCAATCAACTCTCTTAGCATCACTATCTTTTGATAACTTCACTCCGGGCACAATAGGATTCTTGACATCATTTCCGTTATGCAAATTAAACCTTTCAATAATCTCTCCAAGTATATTTATTTTGATGGATGAAGATTACATCACCATTCTGTGTCACCTCAACACCAACAAAATACTTCATTTTCCCCAAATCAGTCATCTCAAAATCCTTTTTCATCGATAATTTAAACTCCTCAAACATCTTTTCATCATTTCCTGTGAAGATTAAATCATCTACATAAAGACTAAAAATAATAATCTTGTTACCTCCATCAGTTTTCACGAATAGTGTGTACTCATGCTCACACATTGAAATCATTCTCTAACAAAGTATGCCTCAATTTTACTGTACCAAGCTCTTAGGGCTTGTTTTAAACTATATAAAGCCTTCACCAACTTGTAAACCTTGTGTTCTTCTCCTTCATTTATGTATCCTTGCGGTTGATCTACAAACACATCTTTTGTTAGTTCGCCGTAAAGAAACGTACTATTTACGTCTAACTGATAAACACACCAATTCTTTTGAGCTGCTACAGCTAGCATTGATATGGTTTATTTTCGTTTGAGGGTAAGTTTGTAAATTTTTTCTAGATTTTTGTGGAATTTTGAGAGTATTTAATGTTTGGGTAGAATGTAGAGGGAGAATTGAGCTGCTTGGTTATATTTAATTTTCATTACCCTCATTTAAAGTAGGTGGTTGGGTATTTATACCCTTATCTTTGGGCCATATGGGCTTTCGGGTTGTGTTTAATCGATTCGGGTCGAGTTTAAAGACCCATCAGTTTTAAGTAAGTAGGTAGTCAGCTTAGTCAAAAAGTGATTAAGTTTTAAGTACTTTAATTCTGTTCGGATAGTTCAGTGAATGAAAGTTGTCCGAACTATCCCTGTCCGGTGAAATGGACATTGTCGGAATTAACCCTGTCCGGTTCCCATAAGGTGTGGTGACAGATTTCGGACTCATCAGTAGCCCCTTTTTTAGGTGGTGTTCAAAGTCCTTTGGCAAGACCTAAAAAATAGTCTGCAGCTGATCACAGTCATATCCGGGCAGGTCCTTCGAACTTTGTTATAGCTTTATCCGAACTGAAAAAGTTCTTGAAAACTAAACGGTTTCTTGCCAGAATTCATGGGACACGTGTCTCTCTCTGGTTCGCCACATCAGCCTTTTTTCACCTAGAATGTCGCTCCCACCTTCTCCAAAAAGTAACCTCTTCATTTAATGAAGGTGACATTAACGTCGTCCTTAATCATTGCAACCCTTTCGAATTCTCCTAGGTATCAAAGCACTTTTTGTACATTTACTATAAATTAGTCACTCCTTTACTGTTTTACCATCTTCTTTAGTCTTACTTTGCTTAAACTTCAAAGTTTTCTCTCAAAAAAAAAAACCTTCTTTCGGTGCGAGTTTATGTTCACAACTAGGAACGCTTTAATCAAAGGTGGGTGACTTAATTTATCGGAGTTAGAAAAGGTCCAAAAGGTTGAACGAGAAAGGCACATTGTTGCCGGCCTCCCCGTCTCTCCTGCTGACAAACCAGTAACACCAAGCACAGAGCCTGATCAGGGCTCTTCTTCAACTAGAAGCGTTAAACCCAAAAAGTTGTTCCAAATCAGACTCTCACCCATTGTTTCAGGCTCTTCGGTTCAGGAATCAGAGCCCACTGTTGAACTAGGGCAAGTTGTCACTAGTTTTAAGAAGCCTTCTCCTTTCATAGCCATGGGATCAGATGTTGATGCCTCTCCAGAGAAATTAATCGATCGGAGAAGAGGTCGCCTGGTAAAAGGGTAGGCTTCAAAAGGTACACCTTCTAAATCAGGGGCCAAAGACAGCAACACGGGGTCAGAAGCACCCATAAAACATCCTAAGGACAAGCTGTCCGGACCGGAGGCATCTAGCTCAAGTCTCTGAAAAGAAACCACTGCATCTGAGCCCCAGCCGGAGGCCAGAGTACAAGAAATCAGTGAAACCCAACAGCCCGGAGGACATGTTGAACCATCCTATAACTCCCCTCACCCAAAAGCAACTGAAAACCCTTCCCTGGTTATGGAAGAAGTGATGAAAGATTCTATTGAAGATGCTCCATTTGAGTTCGAAGTCTCCGGGCAGACAAGTGAGGCTGCTGCTGCCAAGAAGGATAAAGGCAAAGAAAAACTATGCCTAAGGCATCCAGATTTGCCGGAGGTCCTCTTTGCAAAAGTGGGACCTTGTTTCCATAAGGTGAGTGTTAAGTATTTGATAGCTTTGCAAAGACGTAACTACGCTTTCATACACACAGCCGAGCTGGGTCGGATGCGAACAAAGTGGGGACTCCCGTAGAACGTCAAAATAAGGATTCCAATAGACCCAGAAACTCTGATGGACTGCAAGCTCAGTGAAATAGTTTTCTTCACTGAGCTCTTCAGCTGGGGACTGAGGTTTCCCTTAGACCCGGAGATAGTCAAGTATTTTCATCTCATCAAACTATGCCCAAGTCAACTAAGTCATAACGTATGGTACACCCTCATGGCCTGTATCATAGCCTCTAGGCTCTCCGGAATTCCTCTTCCAATGGAGGAGTTTGCAGCTGTGGTCAGCCTTTGCAGAAACCACCATATTCCCTTCTATCACTTCAACATGGGTGATAATTACAAAGCAGTGGATGACCTGCTTGAGTCGGAGAGAAATTGGAAGACTCACTTTTTGTTTGTGAGTGGTGCATGGGAGAATGGGAGGAAGATCAAAGCCGGTGTCAACCCGAGTCTCCTCACCAGCAGATGGCGAAGCGATCGTAAGAATCCCACCTCACATTCCCATTTTTATTTTTATCAAACTTGTTTAACTAACTTGTCTTTTTTTTTTATAGTGCTGCCCAAAGACTTTAATGATCACTTGAAGGCCGGGCAGGCTACTTGTACCAAGCTAAACGCTTGGGCTGCTGACAAGTGGGGGAATCGTTTTCACAATGCCTTTACCGGAGGCAATCTTGCAAGGTCCTACCTCTGGAACACCACCGACCGAAGGGAATTATCCTGGAAGGAACTTACCACCCCACCCCCTCCGGATGTAGTCCTCAAAAGAACACACGCACCGGACGGGGCATTGTTTCTACCCGGTAGAGCCAAGGCCCCAAGAAGATGAAGGGCAAGAAAGGTAAGGGGAAGCTTAGTGCAGTTGAGGCCAACCTCACCGAAGCGGAGGAAACTGCTCCAACAAACCAAGAGGGACCAGTTCCAAGTCAAATTGATGCTGCTCTTCTTGAGGTAGTGGAGCATGAGAGCACTAGGGAAGAGGTAGGATCTCCAAAACCTCCAAGGGTTCCTAAGAGAGATAGGAAACGAGGAGCAGAAAGCAAAGGCGGGAAGGCCAAGAAGAAAAAGACCTCCAAGGGTGATGAAATTTCTCTCCGGCCTTCGGAGCCCTTCCCTCCGGTTGACCCTACTGATCCAACAAGAGCAGAAGAGATCCCTGGTGACTTTCAAACTGATGAGGTTGGAGGAAGAGATATCAGTATTGACGGTGTCGACATTACAGGGCTTGAGGGGCTTGGTGATTACTTTGAAAACCTCCCCAGAGATGATTTTGCTGGGCCCTACCTCCCTCCAAGCACTTCGAACATCGTTACCTTCAATGGTAAGTCTTTCACTATTTCAAGTGAAAGAGATGTTATAGCTTACTCTATTTTGAGTAATATTCAGCCAGTGCTTAGTCTGGAGAGACAAGTGCGAGGTCAGTCAGCTATCATTACTACCCTTAATTCTGATGAGGAAAAAATATCCAACGACCTCCTCATTGCCACCCAAAATGCTGATGTTTTGAAGAGAGAAAACGAGGAGTTAAAGAAGAACCAGGAAGGTTGGGTCACAAAGGTAGCTACCTTAGAAGGTACTATCAGAGAACTCTGGGCAAAGCAGTCCGAATTGGAGAAAGATCTCTCTTCCTCGAAAGAGGAGGTGAATGCCATGAACAGGGTCATTCATACTTTGACCAATGACAAGATCGCGCTCGAGGACTCGGTGTCCAAGGCTGCACAAGAAAAAACGGATCTACTAAGGGAGCAAGAGGCAAAAATCCAAGCCAAGATTGATGCTTATGCCAACAACGTGATAGACACTCAGGAGGAAATGTATGCCAAAATGAAGTCAGACATGGTTTTACTCTTTCATGAGAAGTTTCCGAAGAGGAATCTGGGAGAATTATGGACTTTTGTAGAGTATCCCGACCTTACCTTCCACACAATGGCTGATGGAGACAAGCATGACTATTCTAGTGTTGACTCTTCCGATGAAGAGGAGAACACCGGGGAGAGTCCTGATGAGGAAAATGATGGCCTCAAGAAGAAGAAAACGAGCGAGGCTGAGCCATCTTCAAAGGCTCAGTCTTAGAGTATCAATTATCTTTTTACTTTTGTTTTGATTGAACCAAAGTCCTTGGATGGCCAAGGCATTTCTGTAACTGTGTCCGGTCCTCGACCGGATAGATCTATTTGTTTTGACAATTCAAAGTCCTTGGATGGCCAAGGCATTTTGGTTGTTTTAATGGATATCTTCACTTTGCACAACTCTTGCATTCTTTCATAATTTTTTTCAATATTGGTGGCTAATGTTTAACATCCCTTAGTTATTTCATAAACATTCTAAAGTGAGAGTGTTTAAATTCTCTGATGACAAATGTTTAAGTAGTCATCACTCCTTTAATTTACTCCGACCTGTTTTTAAATAAAAATTTGACAAGAAACCTTTAAGTAACAACACTCCAAATTTTTAAGAAGGCATCAAATTTTATAAAAGAGCCCGGACACCTCATCAAAACCTCCCCGCGCCACCAGGGTAGGAAAAAGTATGCCCCCAAATATTTACATGGACTTTTAAACAAGTAAATATTTACATAGTTTCTACTTCAAGTACATCCGGAGGTGCTCAATATTCCAAGGGTGATTCAAAACCCTTCTATCTTTGTCTTGGAGCCGGTATGTCCCAGGCTTAAGCTTTTCAATGACCACATAGGGTCCTTCCCAAGTTGGAGCCAACTTACCGAACTGTTTTTCTTTAGTATGTAGGAAAACTATTCTCAACACCTTGCTCCCCGGTTTGAAATCCCTCTCTTAACTTTGAAAGCGAACCTGCTTCTCATCAAACCTTGATAGTGTGGAACTCTAAGGTGAGCCTTAACTCTTTTTTCATCTATTAAATCAAACTGGTTTCTGATAGCCACCTCGTTAGTGTGTTCGGAGAAATTATGAACTCGAAACAAAGGGAGAGTTGCTTCCATGGGAGCTATGGCATCCATCCCATAAACCAAAGCAAAGGGTGAATCTTGTGTTGCAGCCCCAGGTATAGTCCGGTAAGCCCACAAAACTTCTTGCAAATAACTAGGCCATTTTCCAGCAGCCCCTTCTAAATTTTTCTTCAAACCGGACAGTATAGTCCTGTTAGCCACCTCAACCTGACCATTTGCTTGTGGATGGAAGGGTGAAGAGAAACAATGTTGTATACCTCTAGAGGCACAGAAACTCTCCATCTCCTTGTTGTCGAACTGTGGCCCATTGTCTGTTGTTATCTTCTGTGGAATTCCAAATCTGCAACAGATATTGGATAAAATGAATTTTATGACAGCTTTTGATGTTGTACCTGCCAATGGAGCTGCTTCGATCCACTTCGAAAAATAATCAATAGCAACAATTATTGTCCTGCGTCCTCCGGATGCGATAGGTAGAGGTTCCACCAAATCCAGCCCCCATCGAGCAAATGGTATAGGCTCAGAAATTGACTCTAACGGGGTGGTTGGAATATGAATTTCGTTGCAATATCTCTGGCATGGGTCACACCTTCTCACCAGCTCCTTAGCATCTTGCATTATAGAGGGCCAATAATACCCACCCAACAAAACTCTTTTTGTCAGAGCCCTGAACCCACAGTGAGATGATCCCTCGCCATCATGTAATTCGGAGAGAACTATCTGAGATTCATCAACCCCCAAACATCATAAGAGGGGTTTACTGTAAGACTTTTTATAAAGAACATCTCTTAGGATGACAAAACCACTCGCCTTGTACTTCACTTTCCTTGCTATTGATTTGTCAGGAGGCAAGATACCATCTGAGAGGTATTGAAGGAGAGGAAACCTCCAATCTTCAGGCTATTTTATCTGTATATCAAAGCTTTCTTCCTCTTTACCCATACTGAATTGAATGGATGGGCACTCCATCACATGAATCCAAGGGTAGGATTCAATATAGGCTATGATTGCCAAGGAGTCTGCCAGTTCATTTTCTGCTCGGGGTATGTGCTCATAAACAATGCTCTTGAATTTAAGTGCCACATCTTTGAGAAGAAGTAAGTATTTTATTAGCTGCTCCTTTTTTGCTTCGGATTGACCTTGCGCATGATGGATAAGAAGATGATAATCACTCATCAACTTGACCCTTTTGGCACCACAAATAAGAGCCAACTTTAAACCAGCTATACCAGCTTCATATTCGGACTCATTGTTAGAGGCCCTAAAAGCAAAACATATAGCTTGGTACATTTTGTCACCATACGGAGAGGTCAAGCATACCCCTGCTCCACATCCCATAGTACTTGATCCACCATCAGTCCGGACGACCCAGACTTTTTTATCTTTCACATCAGTTGTTTGCTCTGTATCCCTATCTGAATGGAATTCAACTAAGAAATCAGCCACAGCTTGCGCTTTTATTGCTGTCTGAGGAGCAAAATCAATATCGAAGTCCCCGAGTTCCACTGAACACTTAGTCATTCTACTCGAAATGTCTGCCTTTTGAAGAACGTTTTTTAAGGGGAAAGACGTCCGGACAATAATAGGATGAGCCTGGAAATAAGGCCTCATCTTCCTCGCAGCAATCACCAGGGCTAATGCTAATTTTTCAAGCTTCAGATAGCGTTTTTTTGCATCTATCAAGCTCTTGCTGATGTAATACACCGGACGAGGATAATTATCTACCTCCATCACCAATACGGCACTTATGGCACAACTGGAAACTGCCAAGTATATGAAGAGTGTCTCTCCATCAACAGGTTTAAATAAAGTCTTGGGGGATGACAGATATTTTTTAATTTCATTAAAGGCCTCATCACATTGTGAAGTCCAGTCGAATCCTTTTGCACCTTTTAAAGTTTGAAAGAACGGGGCACACCTGTCCGAAAACCTTGAAATGAATCGATTTAACGCAGCCAACCTCCCAGTCAACCTTTGCACATATTTAATATTCCGAGGAGGCTCCATTTGGAATAAAGCATTAAGCTGGTCCGGATCAAATTGTATCCCTTGCTCACTTATTATATACCCTAGGAATTTCCCGGACTGTACTTCGAACACATACTTCTCTGGATTTAGTTTCAAATTTACTTTTACTAAGTTAGCAAAAGTTTCTCGGAGATCTGTTAAATGCAGCTCTTCCTCCATACTTTTTACCATCATGTCATCGATGTATACTTCCATATTTCTTCCAATTTGATCAGCAAAGGCTTTGTTTACTAACCTCTGATAAGTAGCCCCAGCATTTTTTAACCCAAATGGCATCACCTTGTAACAATGAAGGCCCTTATCAGTAACAAACGTAGTATGCTCATGATCCTTCGAATCAACTTGAATCTGATTGTATCTGGAGAAAACATCCATGAAAGACATCAATTTGTTCCCAGATGTGGAATCCACCAATTGATCAATCCGGGGAACTGGGTATAAATCCTTTGGGCAAGCCCTGTTGAGATCTGTAAAATCAATACACATACGCCACTTGCCATTTTTCTTTTTCACCAAGACCGGATTGGTTGTCCATAAAAGATATTGAGACTTCTTTATGTGCCCCATTTTGGTAAGTCTGTCAACTTCTTAAACTATGACATCGGCCTTTTCCTTGGAAAAAGCTCTTCTCTTTTATACCACGGGTGCTATGTCTCTTCGGATGGACAGTTGGTGTGATATAATAGTTGTTGGTACTCCGGTAACATCAGCATTGCACCAAGCAAAAACATGCTGATGGTATTTTAAAAACTTAAACATTTTACCCTTTAGTTCGGATGTCATTTTGGACCATATCTTAACATTTTTTCCTTCTTCCAAAGAATGTGTTTCGACTTCTTCAACTGGTATTAAAACTCCAGAGGTCTCTCTGGGGTCATCAATTTCACCCTCACCCCCAGAAAGCTCCTCAAACTGATATTCTTCATTGATACGAACTGCCCCCAACGTCCGAGGAGCCAATGCTATTGCATAACACTCTCTTGCTATCTTTTGGCTGCTCCGAACAACTCCCACTTGTCCTTGCACATCATACTTCAAACATTGGTGGACTGTTGAGGCCACTGCATGCATCCTAGAGAGCCAAGACCTCCCTAGAATAGCATTATAACAAGTGGGACAATCCACTACAACAAACAGTATTCTAACCATCTTTTTAAAAGGGTCATTGCCCAACAAAACTTCCACTTCGAACTCCCCGATCACATCTGCTGAGCTTCCAGTGAAACCCACAATTGACCTGTTTGAACGATGAATTATCACTGGATTCTTCATATTTTTGTAGGAAGTTAAAAAGAGTATATTGGCTGAACTCCCAGTATCCACCAAAATTCGTCTTATGTCATTGCCCCCGATGTATGCTCCTATGATAGCAGCATCTTCATGAGGACCTGCTATATCCCTTAAGTCATCCTCATCGAAAACAATGAAGGGAAATGGATTCTGTGATTGATAGGAAGTCACGCCTCCCTCCAGTTGGGTAGCTAAAGTATGAACATGCCTCTTTCTTGAAGAAGCAGTGGGCGCTGTCATGATATCCCCTCCGAAAATTGTGAGTGATTCAAAAAAGTTAATAAGCCCGGACACTGTTTTGCAATGTTCCTCAATGGCACCCACTCTGTTTCAAGTTGGATCAGGGTCCAAGTACTCTGACTCTACATTGAATCTCTCAATTATCACCATAGCTCCCTCCGGAGCGGATGTGCCTGCATTGTTTGGACCAGCCCGATGAGCATTATCAGGCCTATTTCCTCCTCTTCTTTTAACGTATGCTCCCAACTTTCCTCTTTCAATTAAATTCTGGACTTCTTGCTTTAAAGCAATACAATCCTCGGTGGTATGGCCATTATCATTGTGATACTGACAGAAACAATTGTTACGATGCTCCCTAGGAGATTGTAGCGCAGCCGGCCTTCTATAGTGTACTTCTTCCTTCGTTTTGTCATAAATGGTGGCTACACTTTCTTTTAACTCAGCAAACCACTCTGGTTGAACCCAAGGCCCTCTCTTATTTCTAGATTGTTGACTTTGGGCAGGCGCAGCTGGCTGAGACTGAGCTTTGGCTTTGTTATGACCCTGCCCGGCCTCCCTTTCCTTGTTCCCAGACTGATTTTGGTTGGGGTTTGGTGCAGCCGAGGCAGTCCTCACCTGCCTGTGCACCCTAGTTTTCTTTGTTTCATCCACGTTAATTTTCTTTCCAACCTGATTCAGTAGACCTCCCCATGTCATGGCCTTTTTTCTGGTTACTGAATCAGCCAAATTTCCTGGGTTTAAGCCCTGCCTTAGAGAAGCTATTGCTACTTGCTCGAAGCAATCAGCCAACCCATTTTTAGTGTTTACAAAGCGACTTATATATTCCTTCAGAGATTCATTCGGTTCTTGGGCACAATGGATAATTGTATCTCCATTGCCCTTCACCTGCTTACTTCCAACAAACTGCCTCCAGAAGGCCACCCAAAAGGTATCGAAATTTCTGATGCACCCCTGTGGTAGGCTGTTATACCACTTCAGGGCACTCCCCGTAAAGGATTGAGAGAATTCTCTACAAAGCAACTTGTCGTCATCATCGAAATTCATCATAAATTTTTTGAATTGTTCCAAGTGATTGTCTGGGTCTTTACTGCCATCGTATTTTTCCATTTTCATACTATCAAACCTCTTGGGGAGGTTCCCGGACATGATCTTGGAAGACAAAGGAGATTGTCTCCAATTCCGGCCTCGACTGAAAATAGTATCCTCGTTAGGAGTTGCAAAGATACCTAGCTCATCATGGAAGGCAAAAGGATCCACCAGCATCTGGTCTATTTGTCTCCGGCTATGAGATGACCATTTGCCTATATGCCTTTTTAACTTTCCATGCCTATCCCTTTTTCTTGAGTACTTCGTAACCAACTTTTGTTTCTTTTTAGATCGGCCCTCATCACTGCTGGACGACAAGGATTCTTCAACTCCATCTTCGCCAGAGGAGCTACTGGAAGATTCTGAGTCTGAATCAGAGCTCTCTACCGGCTTGGACCGGTGAGACTTTTTAGAGCTAGCATGAGTCTTCTTCGTACTCACATGTATTTTCGAAGGCTCATGCTCTCTAAGGTTGTCTGTATGATGAGCAGTTGATGCCTTTGACTTATCTTTTATGCCCATCTTTGTCCTCTCTGCCCTTAGAGCTTATATCTCGCCTTTTAACCTATCGCACTCCTCGATGGTATATTCATCATTTTCTCTCACCACTTCAAGCAAAGCTGGTGGTACTTCCGGTGCGTCTGGATTCATTCGGACTGGTTTTTTATAGTTTTGAATGCTAGATTCATGCACCGTCGTGCTCCCACTGTGGTCGCCAATTTGATATGGTTTATTTTCGTTTGAGGGTAAGTTTGTAATTTTTGTCTAGATTTTTGTGGAATTTTGAGAGTATTTAATGTTTGGGTAGAATGTAGAAGGAGAATTGAGCTGTCTGGTTGTATTTAATTTTCATTACCCTCATTTAATGTATGTGGTTGGGTATTTATACCCTTATCTTTGGGCCATATGGGCTTTCGGATTGTGTTTAATGGATTCGGGTCGAGTTTAAAGACCCATCAGTTTTAAGTAAGTGGGTAGTCAGCTTAGTCAAAAAGTGATTAAGTTTTAAGTACTTTAATTCTGTTTGGGTAGTTCAGTGAATGAAAGTTGTTCGAACTACCCCTGTCTGGTGAAATGGACATTGTCCGAATTAACCTTGTTCGGTTCCCATAAGGTGTGGTGACAGAATCCGGACTCATCAAGCATCGTACGAATATTATCCCAACACGCCACAGGAGCAAAGACTTCACTGTAATCTACTCCTTCTTCTTGCGCATAGCCTTTGACCACCAATCAAGCTTTATATTTTTCAACCTCTCCCTTCTCGTTGAGCTTGGTTTTATAAAGCCATTTAACACCAATTCTATTTGCTCTACCTGGAAGATTTGTGAGAAACCAAGTTCCGTTCTTTTCTATTGACTCCAACTCTGTCTTCATAGCATTAACCCATTTTTCTTCCTTAATAGCTTCGTTGAATGTTACAGGATCATCGCTTGACACAAACATTACAAGACCCGAAACTTCTTCTTCTTCCTCCCAACCGGTCTCGTAATCCTATGAATAAGCTGGTCTTCTTCTGATTCTCTGAGGCCTAAGAGATTCTGCTGGATTCAAAACTTCTTCTTCTTTATTTATCTGCTCTTTTTCAGGCTCATGAGTCACTTCTTCAACATTCTTCTTAGCTTCGGTTTCTATATCCTCCCAGATTAATTGCTCAGCCTCTAATTCTTTTGTTTTCTGTCTTCAATCCCAACTTTTCTCTTCTTCGAAAATCACATCCCTACTTGTAATGACCTTTTTTGTTGTTGGGTTGTATAGGCGATAACCATTAGATTCGCTGCTTACTCCAATTAGCACACATATGTTGCTTTTATCATCAAGTTTTTTTTTCTTCTCTGATCTGGAACATGGACATGAGCGATACAACCAAAAATTCTAAAGTAATCAACTCTAGGCTTTATTCCACTCCAAATATCTTCAGGATTTTTTTCTTGTGTCACGGAAGTTGGACTTCGATTCAAGACATGTATTGCCCATTTCGATGCTTCCACCCAAAAATGTTTAGAAACTCATTTATCATTCAAAATACACCGTACCATTTTATTATTTTCCGGTTCTTGCGCTCAGCAATTCCATTTTGTTGCGGATTGAAATCTGTAGTGAGTTGTCTATTAATTCTGGCTTCCTCACAAAAATTAGTGAACTCATTTGAAGTGAATTCACCGCCTCTGTCCGTTCGTAGACATGCTAACGTTTCTCCACTCTCTTTCTATACCTGGATCTTGAATCGAGTAAATAATATAAAAGCTTCCGACTTTAATGACAAAAAAATATATCCATACCTTTCTGCTAAAGTCATCGATGAAGGTAAGAATATATCTCTTGTCGGAGTTCGATACTGGAGAAATTGGCCCACAGATATCAGAATGTACCAGCTGCAACCTCCTTGACGAACGCCACAAACTTTTCTTAGGGATACTCTCACGATGTTGTTTAACAACAAAACAGCTAACACATTTCTCAGCTTCGTTGGTGCTCAAATGTGGTATCCCTTTGACCATATTCAGATATTTGAGAGTTCTTAAACCCTTGTAACTTAAGTGCCCATACTTGCGATGCCAAAGTTTAAGCTCATCAATTGCTGTTATTTTCAAACATTTATCAGCCATAAACGAGTTACCTTTTGAGGCCAAAATCTTGAACAATTTATTTTCCGTCATTTTGCTTGCATAACCAGCCCTAACTCCGGATGATAAAGCTTGCATACTTCATGATGTATCAAAATCTCGCAGCCCTTTTGTACAAGTTGTCTCAAGCTTACCAAGTTACTCGTTAACTCTGGCACTAGATATATATCTGAAATGACATGAGTCTTTCCATTGACACGTAAAGTTACATCACCTTTTCTAATCACAGAAAGAATAGAATTGTTACCAAGTTTTACTAAGGATTGAAACTCTTCATAAAGCTTTGAAAACCATGATTTGTCTCCTGTCATGTGGTTGGAACAACCTGAATCAAGATACCACACAAATTTTATTTCTTCTGGAACTAGTGTGTACGTCATTAACAAAACATCACCTTCCTCTTCTCTAATCTCTACATAGTTCGCCTTCTCTTCCATAGGACATTCGTATGCAAAATGTCCAAGTCTGTGACAACGAAAGAATTCCACCATTTCCTTGTTAAATCTACCTCTTCCTCTTCCTCGGCCAAATTTTCTTCCTCTGCCTCTTCCATTTCGATACTCATATGAAACTTTGAGTACCTGCTCTTCTTCTACTATTCTTGGCTTTCTCATTTTCTCCTCATGAACAAGTAATGAGCTTTGCAAGTTATCGACTGATAAACTGTCAATATCTTTCGATTCTTCAATTGAACACACAATGTAATTGAAGGTTTCAGTCAGAGTTCGCAAGATCTTTTCCACAATTTTGACATTTTGCATATCATCCCCGCAGTTTCTCATGTCGTTTGCTACCACCATCACCCTTGTGAAGTAATCAGAGATAGATTCTCCATTTTTCATCTCCAGCAATTCAAACGTTCTCCTCGAGGTTTGTAACTACGCACGTTTCACTCTTATATTTCCGTGATATTTAGTCTTCATAGAATCCCACAACTGCTTTGACGTCTCTTTCAAAGTTATCGTCTTAAGAATTGATTTGTCAATCGCATTGAACAAATAATTCTTTGCCTTCAAATCCTTTAACCTTGCATCGACAAGGATCTTCTTCTCTGCTTCGGTCAATCCTTTTTTGTTAATTGGTTCATCAATTCCATCTTCTACAACATCAAAATACTCCTTTGACCGAAGAAGATTTTCCATAAGGAGACTCGAATGGTCATAATATCCATCGAATTTTGGTATACAAGGTTGCCCAAAATTACTCGATTCTCCCATCTTTTCTATGTGTTTGCTCTCTTTCTCTTTTAATTTAATGGCTCTGATACCAGTATCTCAGACAAAAGCTATGAAAAAAGCTTTGATAATTTTATTAGGTAATAGAAATGACTATTAAATAGTCAAAGATTGAGTAGACAAAATGAAAAGACATCTAAGAACACAAACTGAAAGGACAATATAAAAAAACGGAAACACACTTAAAAGACACAAAGTGGATTATAACTCCTATCTTGACCAAATAAAATATTAAAGTCCTAACACTTATTAGATACATGTGCTGGCTAGTAGATGCACTATTGGATCCCTCAAATAAAACATTAAAGTCCTAACATTGTTGTCTATTCATACCATTTCTCAGTCTCATCATCTCTATGTGTATTTGTCACTGACATACGAAGAAGTTCACAGATGAAATATCGAGTTAGAAAACTAAGCTGTACGAAGTGTAGGCTGCATCCTGGTGAAGATCTGAGAGGACAAACTAGTTGGTGATATTAAACCCCACACCTTCGCGTCCTGAAAGCTGCTGGTGTTTCTAAATTCTGCATGTAGACACCGGAGAAATACAATCGAGCTCGATGTTCCTCACGCTTTGGGATTTGTGATGCAGACAAACACAGGAGTGGTTCCTGAGATGTATTTGTGCGAAATCGATATTGGATTTTTTGAAGAACACAAAGGTTTAAATCTGAACAGTGAAGTCGATCGCGGAGACGGTTTGGCAGATTCCGGAGGCGTTGTTGGAATGTCTCGTTTCGACAAGATTTGTGCTCGAGGCGATATTTGGTGGTTGTGATGGTGGGGATGATAGAGAAATTGAGAAGTCTGGTCGATTTTGATTTGAAAGATAACCCTGTTCGTTGATTTCAAATGCAGCAGTATATATGACGTAACATGTGCCGTTGTATAGTTATACAAAACAGATACATAAAGGTAAAGATCGGCGACGGTAAGGTCCAGTTTATGGTGGAGATAAGTCTTGACGGAGAAGTAGGTGGTGGAGGTAGGAGGATTGGAAAATTGAGGAGACACAATTGTTGAGGAAGCAGATGACCCATCTGTTCGGCGCCCCTTGACTCGGCTAGGAAGCAGACCCTCAGCTCGGCACCCCTCGGCTCGTCTAGGAAGCAGATGACCCGTAGGCTCTGCTAGGAAACAGGAACCCTTCGGTTAGGAAGCAGATTATCTCGGCCACGAAGAAGTAAACGATCTCGACTGGCGGAGGGACCTCGGCAGATGCAGAGGCCCCTCGGCCGGAGATAATGACAAAAATAATCGATCTGATGGTTGCAGATGGAGAAACCAGTGGTCGAGTTACTCGATATATTATATTGTTATTTTTAAAAAACAGTCGAGTTACTTTAAATAACAATAATAAAAAATATATTATATTACTATCCATTGGCATAATATAATACTAAATTTATTTATTAATAAATGATATTATGTTATTTAAAAAATATTTGACTAATTAATGTAATATTAAATTTTGTTCGATTAATATTTATTAATTTTAATATATTAATATTATATTAACAAATATAACAAACTTTCATATTAAATATCAATTCCGTACTAATATAATATATTAGTGAACGTAGTAAACGATAAATTAAATTCTAATTTGAAAATATTTGTTAATATATATATATTTTTAAAATTATTAATCTATAATACTTATTTTTTAGATTAATGTATTTATTTTTAAATATTTTATATTTCCAGTGATACGATTACTGGTAATAACAATGAATGAGATCGAAAACTTATCGTTTTATTTTATTTGGAGTACGATGGTGTTGATCCACGACTTGTTGAGGGGATTTTTCTATTCGGGATTTTTCTATTTGAAAGAGGTTATCTAATGGTGTTAAAGGAGAAGGATTTGGTTTGATTAATCTGAAATTCTTCTCGAAAAAGATAAAAATAAAAATAAAAACTTTTTATGTGAAAGATGAGAATGATTTAGTTTTTTTAGAATGTGAGAATCTCATTCCCACAAAGATAAGGATATATTCCTTAAAAAATTACCTAAATCATCTTATAAAAAAAAAATATAGTAAGAAGATGAAGAAAATCATGTAATTATATTACTATATATAATTTGAGATGCTTTACATATCAGCTCATATTTATAAAAGTTGTACAAAGATGTTTTAATGTTATATTTATTATTTACTTATGTTACAAAATATAAATATAAATGTAACATTTAATTTTAAAATACTGTTTGTTCTAATTCAATATTTATTATAATTAATTCAATATTGAATGCATAAAACTGTTATTTAAAGAAGAATCATTTGTTGCGTGTTGGTGGTATCGGTAATATCATGATCATAATTTTTTATGGGGTTGTTAGAATCGTGATATGTTGACATGTTCCTGGATAAAGAGAAACCCGATATCTCTTGGGACACTGGGCTCTTGGGATTACAAGTATCATGTACAAGGTGGTGTAATTAAAGTAACAAATGGTTTAATGGTGTGTTGAAAGGCAGTTTACATAAAGGGTTTTACATTCTCCAGGGGAGTATTCTTATGGTTGATGCTCCAGTAGCATCACCATGGAGTAATAGCCAAAATCGGCATGATCAAAATAAGTTGTGGTATTGGTGTCTTGGTTACATGAGTGAAATAGGATTAGCTATTTTGGGAAAAAATATTTCTTGAAAGGGTATAAAGCTGAATCATTGAGATTTTGTGAACACTATGTGTTTGGTAAACAAACTAGAGCCAAATTCAGCAAGTCGACTGGTAACAAATATTAAATGCACGGTAGACTACATTCACTCAGATCTTTGGGGCTCAAACAAAATCCATCAAAGAGTTGAGCCATATACTACATGATTTTGTTCGATGATTGTTTAAGGATGATGTGGGTTAATTTCCTAAAAATAAAAAATGAGGCGTATTAAACCTTTGTCAAATGGAAGATGATGATTGAGAAGTATACATGAAGAAAAATCAAACGTCGTAGAAACAATCGAATGGTGCGTCATCGCACTTGTTCTAGAACACCACAACAGAATGGGGTCGTAGAAAGAAAGAACATAACGCGTTGTGACAAGATATGAAGCATGCTCTCGCATTCTCGCATGGGAAATGAATTTTAGGCTAAAGCTATCAATATAGTTTGCTACTTGGTGAATCAATCTCCATCAATGGCTATTTATTGAAAAATTTATTTTGAGAATTGTTTTGGATCATCGGCTGATTACAAATAATCGAGAGTGTTCGGTTGTCCTGCGCACGCTCATGTGAGAGATGGTAAACTTGAGATGAGAGAGGAAAATGCATATTTCTAGGATATGCTGTTGGAGTTATGGTGTACCTTTCCAAAGTCTTTAAGTTTTCTCATCAGTTATAATATGACTTTTAACGAGTTTGCTTCAATAGACAATCATAAGGAAGTATGAGAAATGGTTGAATTAGGATTGGTTGTGAGTAAACAGGTGGAGCTTGAAGTAGAAACAAATGCCAGTATCTAATAATTTGAATGATTCTGATGTGGATCCAAAATTAGGAGGTGAAGCGAAAATATTAGATGATAGTGATGATGATGCGCCCGAAGCATAACAATAACCTTATAGATATTGTTGATTTTTAAAACTTGTCTCATTGTCGTTAATTTTGGCTTCATGTTTATGTTTAATTTTTCAGACCTCTGTATTGTGGGTCATGTCGTCAAATCTCAAATTTGACTTTTGATATATTTTCTTTGACTTCTGGCCGATCTTCTGGGTCTATATTTTCCAATTTTTGGACTACTACAGCAGACCACTTGATAGGATGGATCGTATTACACAAGTGCATTGTAGTAGTTTTCAATTATTGTTGTATTTTGAGTACTTTTCGTTACTTCATCCATCTCTTATTACTTTGGTATTGGTTTATGGCCTTTCACCAGAAATTTTCCGTGCACTTGTACAAAAGTTATTCTTTTAATTAATTACTTTATTTAAAAAAACAAAAACATTAGTATCTCATATATTTTCTTACAATTATAAAAATATACAGTTTTAAAATTTATATACAAAATTATAAGAAAAAATAACCTTTAAGAATATCATGTTTTTTGTTTTGGGTAAAAACTTTAACCCCTAAAGTATACAAATTTATGCAAAAATATATTTTTAAAAAACAAATATGTCCATCATAGTATTAAGTTTTCTAGGTACTAGATTATACGTTTTATTTGGGGTTAAGTACCACTAGCTTCCTAAAAGCAAACATATTATCCATATTGTGCAAACTATCATTTATTACTAGTTAAGCCATAGCTAACTTTGTTACTTACTACATAGTTTTTTATACCTGAAGTACAATTATTGATTATATAAAATGGGGGATTTTTTTACCAAATTTTTTTTTTCTTCTCTCCCTCTCTTATTTCTCTTCATTCTCTTTCTATTTTCTCTTCAAATCCAAAAAAACGAATTAATTTAAAATAGATGATGTGATCGGATGGAATCAATTTATATTTTTGGTGCAGACATGGCCGTAAAAATCAAATCAATTTAATAAAGTCTAAATTATATACATTTGTACTTTGATTGAAATTAACTTTTCTCAAATTGATTTATTGATTAATAGAATCGGACTATAAACGGATAAACTATGATCAAAGGGATAAAATAGATGACTGAAAATATGAATATATTTCTAAGTTTAGGATTGTGCATTGTTTGGAGAGAAAAAATAATTCTTTGTTTTATGAAAGTTTTAGTGCATTTTTGCAAAGAATATGAAGTGTCTCTTGTATTTTGTGTCTCGCATCTCGCATCTAGTGCATTGTTAGATGCAAACCCAATGTAAAATAGAAATGTTAGATTCTAGATGCGAGACAAAGGTAATATAGAAATATTATGTGGTGAAACCTAGATGTTAGATGTTAGATACGAGACCTAGATGCTAGATGCGAGATGAAAATTAATTGAGCTCACGATTGTTTTCCCCATAAATTAGCACTCATGGATCTAGTTTTGTTCATTATAAAAACAAAACCAAATGATATTTTTTTTTCGAATTACGGTTTAAAAATACAAACTTTTAAAGATTTAAATGAAAAAAAAAAACAAGGTTCAAATAACTATTAGTAACTTGTATCTTTTGGATAATAACTTATATTTAAATTTTTAATTGGGTAGTTAACGATAATTGGCCCTTTTATTTAATAAGTCAGTTGCCATTTAAGACTCATTCAAGAATTCAATTACAATTTACTATAAAAAAATAAGTTCATTAACCATATTTTTCTACAGAAACAATGTTTTATACAAAATTATCAAATATTGTACATTTTTCTCCTTCTTCTTTTTTGTGATTTAAATTTTTAAGAGTCTGTATTTTTTAAACATAACTCAGGAAAGAAAATTGAAAGTAGTATTGGTTTTATTTTTTTAAGATGAACAAAACTAGATCCATGAATTATATATATATTTCACGAGTCTGGTTAAGTGTGGTGTCGCATCTAGCATATTGGTCTCACATCTATCATCTAGCTTATTGGTCTCACATCTATCATCTAGCCTTTATGTATCACATTTATCATCTAGCATTTATGTCTCACATCTAGTATTTATACTTTACAGTGGTCTCGCATCTAGCATCTAAAATCTAGTTCTCTATCATCTAAAATCTAGGTCTTACATCTATCATCTAAAATCTAGCCTTTATATCCCACATCTACCATTTCTATTTTATATTGGTCTCACATCTAGCATAAAAAGTAGGTCTTGCATCCATTATCTAGAATTTATGTTTAACATCTATCATCTAGCCTTTATGTCCCGCATCTACCATTTTTTTTACATATTCTCGCATCTAGCACTTATATATATCATCTAGGTCGCGCATCTATTATTTATATTTTACATTGGTCTTGCATCTATTATATAAAATATAAGTCTCTCATCTATCATATATGTTTCACATCTGGAATCTAAAATTTACGTCTCATATCTATCATCTAACATCTAGGACTCGCATATACCATTTTTATTCTATACTAGATGCAAGATGTAAGACATTGGACATGAGTTGGTCTTGCATCTAACGTTTCTAGATGCAAGATGCAAGACAATGGACACATATTTTTTCGATACGGCTGCCCTACCAAACCCCTTATATCATTACCGGTACCAATCATCTAGTATTACAAAATTGAGTACCATTTCCCTACCGAAATTTTGGTTTATCGTTTTTATTTTTATTTTGGTATAAAAAGTTATAAATTTTATATATAAATGAAAAAGGTACATGAGTTTTGGGGGGCTCGATGGCCTAGTTACGTTTGAGACTTACTTTTGAGGGAGCTAGCTACAGTGGAATTACATTTAAGAGGAAACGATTACATAGGGATAAATATCTTCGTTCTGTGGAAACGGAAACGTAGATCTGAAAGAACATGATAAGTTGTCGATGAGTTTGGAGCTGAGGTGTTGTTAAAGATGCTTGAGTTTATTTCTTTCTAGATGTGATAGATGGTTGAGCAGAACGCGGTTGGTCAGAGGGGGTTGCGCCGTTTGTATGGTTTGACCAAGAGCTAGCGGTATCCAGCCAAGTATCACAAGATAAGGGGCTGGATGGGATGAGCAGGTTACGCCATATGCTTTCCCAGATGGAAGAGGAGTATGGACATATGATAAGGAGGTGCTCCAAGGATTCAATATGGGTTGAGCAGAGGACACAGTTTGGGTCGGTGTCGAGACCCCAGTTGGTGAGCTTATCGCGAGTGGATACTTTTCCATGGATGGTCATCCACGAAATAAAAGAGTTTCTTGGGATGAAGTATTTATTCCATATAAGAGTTCCTCATTGGGCTTTTGTCCTAGAGGGTCGAATAACGGTGTAAGTGTTACGAATGGTGAATTGCGGTTTGGACTTGTTTGGGATCCAAATGAAAGAGTCTCCAGAGTCCGAAGCAGGGGGGACGGTGAGAGTAACTTGGATTTTGGTCAGGTTTGATTGCATGTGCCTATTCAGAGCTCTAACATGGGTGGACCAGCACCAACAACCGTTATGGTGAAGGTCCGAAACTCTACTGATATTGCACAGACGACCAAATTAACTATATTGGGGCCGAAGCGACTGACGAGAGAGCAAGGGAAGAGCCATGGGTCATGCCAGATGGAGGTGTTGTAGCCATTTCCCAGATTTACCTTGTAAAGGTGCGAGGCTTGGCGTTTGAGGTTGATGATCTTTTGTTATACCCAACTGGAGTTAGTAGGGGGATAGTCCATAAGCTTTTTTATTTTATTTTTTCCGCAATGATCCATTAAGACCAAATAAAGTGTTTGTTTTTGGTAATAATGGACCATAAAAATTTTAAGACGGCCGCCTGATTCAAAACTTTTAGGTTTTGGATCCCAAGGTCGCCCTCATCCGTGGGCAATGTCACATTTTCTCAAGCCACCTTAGCACCTGAGATCTTCATTTCCAAGCCGGACCATAGGAACCTTCTCATAAACTGCGAGAGCTCTTTAAGGACTCTGGCCGAAAAAATAAAGATTATGGACGAGTATACCTAGCTAGCAAAGATGACAGATTTGATGAGTTGGAAACGAATGACATACGAGAGATGCTTCGATGTCCATGAGCTTATTCGAGAAGTTATGGTCGTGAAAAGGAGACGACAGTCGTTGTAGGAAAGCCGTGAGGTGATAAAGGGAACTCCTAGGTAGCGCATTGTGAGGGAGCCTTCCTGAAAACCGGAAGTTTGAGGATTGCGGACTTGGTCGCGGGAGAAGTACCAGAGAAGAAAATGTGGCTCTTGACAGGGTTCAGATGGAGGCCCGAGAGGCTAGCGAATTCATCGAGACCATCACGAATGAGGTTGACCGATTGAGGGTTGGATCTTCAAAGTATCATTAGGTCTTCGACAAAGCATAGGTTGATGATCTTGAGGGAGTGGCATTTCCAATGAAATCCAAACGCATGGGCTTGGCCTTTATCTTGGAGGATAATAGATAAGACCTGTATGACAATGACAAAAATATATGGGGAGAGAGGGTCTCCCTAACGGAGGCCCTTTTTCCCTCGAAAATAGCTCAAGGGATTGCCAATTATACATACGACAAATGAGGGGGTGGTAATACAATGTATTATCCAACCTATCATTTCAATTAGGAAGTACATTGTATAAAGGGCCTCGAGGTCGATTTCCCATCAGATATTGTCGAAATCTTTCATAAGGTCAATCTTAAAGGCACATCTAGGGCCAGTACGGTTATTCCGATAATCATGCATAAGGTTTTGGGAGAGGAGGATGTTGTCAGTTATGGAGCGACCGGGGACAAAAGTTGATTGAGCGGAGTCAATGAGGTAAGTGAGCGAGGGTTTTATCTTGTTAGCGAGAATTTTTTATATAATCTTGTAGATTACATTGCAGCAAGAGATGGGCCTAAATTCTGAGGGGGAGGAAGGTGAGTCAAATTTTGGGATGAGGGAAATAATCATTTTATTCCAATCAGGGTTCATTTTCCCATGACGGAAGAAATGTTTGACACCAGCACAGATGTCAGGGCCAAGAATATGCCAGCAAGATTTAAAGAAACCAATGCTAAACCCTTAAGGGCCCGAGGATTTGTCATTATTGATATAAAAAGGGAGGATTTGATTTCGCCATCAATGATGGGTATAACCATGTTTGTTTTATCGTAGGCGGAGATAGAGGTTTTGAGCAGGGATCTGATTCTGTTAAGGCTCACATAGCCCTCATGACTGTCAAGTAGGTTACGGAAGTGGGAGAGAAAGGTGGTGGAGATAACATTTGGGTTAGTGCTAGCTCTACCATCTTGAATGATGATAGAGAGAATTTTTTTTCGGGCTCTACGGGCTTTGATAATGTTGTGGAATAATTTGGTATTTTTATCCCCGAGCCTGAGCCAATTTTCTCTAGATTTTTGCTTGAGGAAAGATTCCTCTACACGGCTGTAGAATATGTAGGACTCAGCGGCTTCTTTCTCTTTAGAGAGAAGGGAGTGCTCAGTGGGGTTAGAGGCAAGGTTTTGTTGGGCGCAGGAAAAAACCTTTTGGGCTTCATCAACCTTGTGGCTGATGTTACTAAAATCTCTCCTGTTAAGAGCTTCAAGGGATGGGGCTAAGCGGGAGAGCTTAATGAATATGGACTTCATATGGTTTTTGTGGCAAGGAAAGCTCCAGCAACTGGAGACAATGTCGATAAAAATGGGAAGGAGATTCCCATATTAAAGTACTTGAAGGGTTTAGGAGAAAGGGTGAAGGGGGTGGTGAGGTAAATGATTATATGGGTGTGGTCGAAGCTACAGGGAAGGTCAAAATGGGCATAAAAGTTGGGTAAAAAATCGTTCCAGAGGTCATTTACCATAATCTATCTATTTTGTCAAGGTGATGCTTGAACCAAGAAAATTGGAAACCGGAGGACCGGAGGTCTTCGAGGTTACAATTTGGGCAGAAATAATTGAAATCGGTGATAGCATTGTTCCATCGAGGGTCGGAGCTAGAGCGC
This sequence comes from Limnanthes douglasii subsp. nivea, assembly GCA_036936605.1. NCBI lineage: Eukaryota > Viridiplantae > Streptophyta > Magnoliopsida > Brassicales > Limnanthaceae > Limnanthes > Limnanthes douglasii. The sequence continues at coordinate 275,940,900 of JAUPFV010000002.1, forward strand.
TCTTGGGGGGTTCGAATTGCATTGAAATCCCCAATGATGGTCCATGGGAGAGCGACAGAGGTTTGAGATATGGAGCATAAGTCTTTCCAAAGAGGGAGGCGATCTGATGGCTCATTAAATCCATAAATAGCAGTGGTGTGGAAATTGATGTTTTTTGAGATCCAGTTAAATTTCATATGCATGAGTTGGGGGTGGTCATTTCAAGATTAATGTTGAATACACTAGGATTCCAAGTAATCCAAATGCGGTCATAATGGTGGCTAGAATGGTTGGTTATGCAAAGCCACTAAGGGAGCATGCGATTCATAATAAATTCAACTTTATGTGAGCTGACTTTAGTTTCAAGGAGAGAGATGGCATTAATACTATTAGAAAAGACAAACTCCAGGACGTCATTTTGACGTACGGGGTCATTTAGGCCACGAACATTCCAACAAGCAATCCGCATAATATATGAAAATAAGATTAAGTTTTTGGATTAGACTTGAAATCAAATAACAAGGGGGTTCGCCCCATACATACTCATTTTAATACTGGTTGTTGCATGGCGCGCTTTCAGTGAGGTAACATCCGTTGGGGAAGGTTCTCTATCGATGTGCCTGATTCGGACGACTGCTGAGCTGTTATTGGCTATCACCTGGTTTTTTATCCAACCCGGGCCGCTCGTCATAGGATGCAGATAGGCAGGGGGCAGAGTCGCTTCCACTAGAGTTCGATAGCGACATCGCGGGGACGTCTGGTTCCTGAAGAGGTTCCTTACCCGATCTTCGAGATGGCGCTGACTGGAGGGTCTCAGTAGGGTGGAGGCACGCTGCAGCTGCATGACCGAAAGAGATGCATCGAGAGCAGATTGTCGGGAGCCCTTGGAATTCGACCTGAAGAAAGTGTTCTTTTTCGAAACATCCAATGGTGATGGATGAAGGTGATATAGAGTGAAACGCAAGAGAATCCATAAGGGAATAAAACCCTAATTTTATTAATAAAAAACAACTCCCCGAACAGTGTATAGAAGATAGGTTTATATAAGGGTTCAAGCGAAACCCTAGAACTAAAAATATAAAAATTACAAAAATAGCCTAAAGTATTAAAATTGCAAAACAAGAGGATAGATGAGCCCGAATGCCCAAAAAATCCCATAGCTCACGAGCAAAGCTCGTGACTTGCGTTCGTGACGTCGTTTCCTTCGAAACAAGGTGCTGTGGGTCAAAATCTGACACCGGAGCTCCAAACTGTCAATTCACCGGACTGTCTGCATCATTCTCGCCGGGGAAGAGAAGATTCGCCCTCGAATCAGAACCGGTCTCCCCATCAGAAGAGTCGCCTGCATAAGGAATCGCTGACGAAGATGCTGGAGTTGCTGGTAGAGTTCCCGCTCGAAGTTGTAAGGAAGGAAAGCCTTGCGGATTTTTATTTTGAATTTCTCCCAGCTGCGGACTTTATCTTTGCCTTCACGCGCGCGGTTCTTCTTCACCTGCTGCCACCAAGCCTGTGCCCTACCGCGTAGGTGAATGGTGACTAATGCGACCCTTATCTCCTCAGGAACTTCCTTGAAGTCCAGGACTTCTTCAATCTGGGATAACCAATCGATAAATGCCTCTGCCTTAAGGCTGCTATCAAAGTCCGAGATGTCTATCTTGAAACCAAGCTCCCAGCGTCGGTCGTGAGAAGTATTATGGTCGATCCCCTCCCCAAAAGGGTTATCGATACCCTCAACCTCTGTGCCTTGTTGCGTGGCGTTAAGATCAGCCATCTGACGGGTAAGATCGGCTACCTGACGGCGTAGGTCAGCAACTTCACGATCATCTAAATCACATGTGTCTCTAGTCACTGCAGCGCCACCGCGACCGCTGGTTCTTCCTCGCACCATCTCGCAGGACTGCCTGTGTCTGATACCACTATGATATAGAGTGAAACGCAGAGAAGTCTAAAGGGATAAAACCCTAATTTTGTATTAATAAAAAACAACTCCCCGAACAGTGAATAGAAGATAGGTTTATATAAGGGTTCAAGCGAAACCCTAAAACTAAAAATATGAAAATTACAAAAATAGCCTAAAGTATTAAAATTGCAAAACAAGAGGATAGATAAGCCCGAATGCCCAAAAAAGCTCATAGCTCATGAGCAAACTCATGACTTGCGTTCGTGACGTCGTTTCCTTCAAAACAAGGTGCTGTGGGTCAAAATCTGACACCGGAGCTCCAAACTGTCAATTCACCGGACTGTCTGCATCAGAAGGGCAATAGGCAAACGCTTCAGTACTGTCTGGTAAGGTTTACTATCGTAAAATAAAAATAAAACACAACTAAAAAAAGTATAAGACAAAATTCAAAACAAATAGTTCATTTTTGATAGTTTTGTTGGAAGTAGGCAAACAAATAAAAATATCAAAAATACCAAAACATATAAGATCGAAATAAGTATGTTCATTTTTTTTAGAATTTAAGTAGTTACGGATGTACATTTTAATTTGACATAGGTTACTAGAATAACGATAACTTTGTCTAATTTATTATTTTAATATGACATTTTGTCAAAACTAGTTGTAAGTCTTAACAATCATATGCAAAATTAAAATTTAAAGATTCCAAATTAGTACATAATTATATTTTAAATTGATTAATAATAGATTGATACAAAATATATTTTTGACATCTTCCGGTTACTGGAAATACTACAAATTTGTGTAATTTTTTTTATTTAATATGATTTTTTTCATTAGAAACTCCACTCATAGATCTTCAGAATCATATATGGAATTAAAATTGAAGTTTTAAATGAGTACATGATTACATTTTAATTTGATATAAAATGCGTTGATGGACAATATATTTTTGACAACTTCAACGAGTGTTACAAAAAATATATAACTTTATGTATAGACTTTTTTCATATAGAAATTGTTTTCAAAATATTATATTTTATAACTATAAATTTTAATTATATGTTTATTTTAAATTTTGGTAAGACATTACCACGCGATCAATATTTGATATCAATGCATTACCAAAAAAACTGTATAATATGGTAATTTAAAACTTCTTATCGTACCAAAAAATTGATAAAAAATTGGTATGGTCCAATTAGACATCGATATGATAAAATAATATGAAAAACAAAAATCCACATCAAATAAAAAAAGCTTTGAACAATAATGGTTTCATTCACTATCCAATTTTAATCGTTTGGCTATTTTTTTAACAGACTAGTATTTTAAAAAGAGAAAAGTACCGATAAATACCTTCTCAACTATGGTATTATCCGGCGGTACCCGCTTTTTGGATAGTGTAACTTGGTACCTCAAACTGAAATTTGGACAAAAATACCCCCGACTAAAAAAAGGCGCGCGCTGGTAAAAAAAAAACTGGTACAATACTCAAGATGCGAATTGCTTGCAAATTTTCAGGATGCGAATTGCTTGCAATTTCTGAACGATTCTCATGATAAGATGCGAATTGCTTGCAATTTCTGAACGATTCTCATGATAAGATGCGAATTGCTTGCAATTTCTGAACGATTCTCATGATAAGATGCGAATTGCTTGCAAAATTCTGAACGATTCTCATGATAAGATGCGAATTGCTTGCAACTCTCAAGATTTCTGAACGATAAAAAAAAAACTGGTACAATTCTCAGGATGCGAATTGCTTGCAAATTCTGAACGATTCTCAGGATAAGATGCGAATTGCTTGCAATTTCTGAACGATTCTCATGATAAGATGCGAATTGCTTGCAATTTCTGAACGATTCGCATGATAAGATGCGAATTGCTTGCAAATTTCTGAACGCTCATCATGATAAGATGCGAATTGCTTGCAACTTTCAGGATTTCTGAACGATAAAAAAAAAAACGGGTATGAAAAAAAAAAACTGGTACAATTCTCAAGATGCGAATTGCTTGCAACTGGTGAAATTTTATTTTTAAAAAAAATCAAAAAATATCATAAATGGATCTAGTTTTGTTCATTTTTAAAAAACAAAAGTAATGGTACTTTCATTTATTTTTTTCGAGCTCCGGTTCGAAAGATACGGATCTTTTAAAAATAAAATTAAAGGAAAAGTAGGAAAGAGAAGGAAAGAGAAGGAAATAGAAATTTTGGTTACGTGGCTGTTCATGAATAGTGAGGGTAGTTAGGGTATTAAAATAAAGTTAGGTTGTAAATGACAATAAGGTAGTTGAGTTGGGTATTAAGTAACAATTGATCAAACCTTGGGGGTAAGTGACAATTGAATAGTTGAGTAGGTACCTTTGGTACAATTTTCCTTTTAAAAAATAAATAAGCCCAAGGTATATATAAAGCTAACTTAATTCGCAATATAAAAAAAAAAATCAATATCCTAAAATCGGACGTTTTTTATTAATCGAGAATTATCGGTGGCCAAATGATAGTCAAAGAAGTAATTAATGTGAAAACCTAAAAACAATACGCCAGTGTCAAAAGACAGGACTATTTTGAGGTAATCGTGAAACGACGGGACTAGTAATAATTCTTTGCCTGCATATTACCATTTGGATATCCATCGACCGTTCATAAAGATTGAAAAAGGTAAATAAAAAACACCAACATTTCGCACAATTTTATAAGAACTGGCGTGTCTTCACCTCGTCTCTTTACCCAATTTCGCAAACTCTGAAACTAGAGCTCGAATCACCCCCACAAGCTTAAAGTTGACACACCTCTTCTTTCATTTCCCTCCAAATCACCCCAAAGTTCGTCCCTTTTGCTCATGAATCGGAACTTGATGGTCCATGTCACCTTCATTCTCTGACCCTAACCCCTGCACCCCAAGGTATATTATCACTCTCTTTAGTCGTTAATATCTTTTTTTTCGCTAATTTAGGGTTTGTTCTTCTGAAATCAATCGATTCATGGTTTGTCTGTTTTCTTTTGGGGTTTTGATTGTTATAGGGTAATGTAGTTTACGGAGATGGTGTTATTTATATAATCGAATCTATGTTTTGAATAATTCTTATTTTCGGATGATTCTTGTCTTTCAAGTTCACTTATCAGATCAAGTTTTCTGGGTATTAATTAGTAGGATTTAACGAGCTTTATTGTTTTATTTATGATTTAAATGATGAACTGATTATCTCTTTTACTGCATGCTGGTTTGGTTCTTTATTTTTATTTTTGTTTATGTATTAGGTTTATAGATTGACGATAAAGAGAGAGTTTGATATGGAATGCAATAGAGATGAAGCCATTAGGGCAAAAGAGATTGCTGAAAAGAAGTTTCTATCCAAAGATTATAACGGGGCTAAGAAATTCGCCCTCAAGGCTCAAAGTCTGTTTCCGGAGCTTGAAGGTATTTCACAAATTGTATCTACATTCGATGTTTATATATCGGCAGAAAACAAAATATATGATGAGTCGGATTGGTATGGTATACTTAGTGTAAGTCCACAAGCTGATGATGAAACTGTTAGAAAACAGTATAGGAAAATGGCTTTGATTCTCCATCCTGATAAGAATAAGTCGGTAGGAGCCGAAGGAGCTTTTAAATATATTTCCCAAGCTTGGAATTTCTTGTCGGATAAAGATAAGCGACAAAGTTATGATTATAAAAGACAAACAAAGACTTATGCAAAGGTTTCAAAACCGCCGTCATCCCAAAAAACAAGTGGTAGTGATTATTACAATTTTTCAAACAATAGTTCGGCTAACGTAAAGAATCATAAAAGCACATCGAATCAACGGTCTAAACCGACTCCTCCTCCTCCGGTTACACCGTTTCCAAAGCCTCCTCCGGCGGCCCCCTCTCGTAAGCAGCCACAACCTCCGATGGGTCCTTCTCATAAGCCACCACCACCTCCTCGAGCCGATGCTGCTCCGTCACGTGAGCCTTCTACACCAGCTGGGTCATCGCATAAGCCACAGCCGCCACGGAAGCCCGGTCAGACATTTTGGACAGTGTGTCATCGATGCAGGATGCAATATGAGTATCTTCGAGTTTATCTCAATCATAACCTTCTCTGTCCTAATTGTCGAGAACCATTTTTGGCTATTGAAACTTCTCCACCACCCAAAAAGGCGACTCAGTGGAACTTCAATCAAGAGGAGATGAAGTCTAACTTGGCTGCGAATAAAAGAGCAGCTAGTTCAGGTAAAAATAACATCGATGGATCAAGCTCTAGTTTTCAGTGGAGAGCGTTCTCTAAAACTGGGACTCCTTCTCAGACTGCGAGTATGGTTCAGCAGACGTATGAGCGAGTTAGGAGAGAAAGAGAGGAAGCACAGGCAGCTACGAGACGAAAGATGCAGGCCTCAAAAAGATCTGGTGATGTTTCGTCAAGTAGTAATGCTGCCAAAAGAAGGAGAGGCTCAGAGGATATAAGAAATAACGTACCCGGATATAATGCGGGTAGCTCAAGTGATGTACCTGGATCTAACAAGGGTAGTTTTGGAATTTCTACCAAACCAGACAGCTCTAATGACTTAAATAAGCCTGATTTTCGAAATTTGTTGATCAAGAAAGCCAAACATGCAATCTTTAAGAAAATACCAGAATTAAATTCTGCTACGGAAAACGACAAACGACAACCTTTGGTAAACGATGAAGGATACTATCAAAACAAGTTCAACTATATATTACATTGTTCAATTAAAAGGTCAGAAACTTTGGATACAGCAAGTATAGATGTCCCAGATCCAGAGTTTAGTGACTTCAATAAGGAGCGATCTGAGTCATCCTTTTGCGAAAACCAAGTTTGGGCGGCGTACGATGATCATAATGCCATGCCTCGTTATTATGCCATCGTTCATCACATCATTTCCTTAAACCCACTTAAGATGTTTATCAGTTGGCTCAAGTCAGAAACCAACAGTGACTTCGGCGGGTTTTCAAAATCGTGTGGGGAATTTCGAGTTGGCCGAAGTGAAATTTACACTAAACTTGATTCTTTTTCGCACAAGATTAACTGGGCAAAGGGAAGCGAAAAAGGGGTGATTTGTATATACCCTCGAAAAGGTGAAACTTGGGCACTTTATAGGAATTGGTCCCCTGAGTGGAATGAGTTCACACCCAATGACGTGATGGACAAGTACGACATAGTTGAAGTACTTGAGTATAGCGAGGACTTAGGCATCTTAGTAACTCCGTTGGTCAAAGTAGCCGGTTTTAAAACGGTATTTCACTATCACTTAGATTGTAGTCAAGTTAAAAGGATTCCTAAAGAAGAAATTTTACGTTTTTCTCATCAAGTTCCTTCAAAGTTGCTTACTGGTCAAGAATCTAGTGGGACTCTTAAGGGTTTCCTTGAGCTCGACCCAGCTGCTACACCGTTGGATCTTTTTGAGTCAACGGTTGACGTTGTAACAGAAAACGGCATAGTGGAAAATGGTGAAAAAGCTGAAGATAGTGTTGAAAAGGCTGAAGATAACGGTGAGAAAGTTAGGCAAGAATCATGGTATGATTATATCCTTGTTATTGGATTTTTAATTATGTTTTAACCATGCTTTTTTTTTCTTTGTCAGATCTAGTTGATCTGGTATGTTCTTTATAATCTGCAGCTTATATTTGAGTGTATTCGCTATAAACCAATCATAAGTTTTAGTTAGAATTTGCAAAATCTGATATATGATCTTACAATTAGTGCGATAAATACGACAAAATAGCATTATTTATTCTGCAATCTGGATCTCGTAGAGCATTCACAATGTATATTCTATATTTTTGGCAGATTTATGCTAGTTTAAATTTTTAGATTATGAGTTTTATCAAGAGCTCATTATTTCAAATAAAATTTAGATAGTCTAGAGTCAATGAGTATATTAAGGCAGCCTTTTTACGAATCTTCAGATTTACTTAGTCTTTTATATAAACCAAAAACCAATTATATATTGTCTCTTAGGGACTCTCTTAATGCCATTATTTGCATCTTTGGATATCTTTCTGCAACTGTGAATCTGGTAGCAATCAATGTAGGTTGATATTTTGGAACTCGTATATGTCTTTATATCATGAATGTTTACAAATTACGAATGTAATATTGAAAAGATTTATTGTTGCTGTTATTTTGCAGACTATGTGAAAGCGCCTTGCAGTCAAGGTGGAGAAGTTTGAGAAGATTATTACAGAAAGAGAACCTGTGTCTTAATCGGATGCTAAACAGTAGAAGGATTATCCCGAAGAACCTATTTTTTCTCGGGTTCTTCATGTGTTGTCATTGGATCATGTAAGTTCCTTGTGTTTTTAACACTTGTCTCATGAGTATTTTTCACTTTATCATATCTTTCCGGGAGTTATTTGGTTTTGGCTATTAGGTTAATAAGCCGAAAGCTTGTTTGGTTTATTAGACAGCTTTTTAAACTTGCAATTTCAAAACTCCGACTGCTTAAAACTGATTATTTTTAACTTATACGCTAGGCAACCAACAATGCGTGGTCGGTAAAGTTATTGAAAATGGGGCCTTTATTTATATCTGTTTAATCTGTTTGATGCATTTCTTATGAAACTACTCAATACTTGTTACACATATTTAGCTGAGGGATGCATTTTGCATCTGCTTTTAATTTGTTGTTTCATTTCTGAACACGCTTTGTTTAAGGGCCTTGGACTGATTGTTTAGAAAGAGAGGTTGTTCCGTTAGACCAGGCTTTTCGGTTTTAAAATGAACTTTTGAAACTTATAAAATAAAATAAAGAAGTAAACATTATTTCATATTTGATGTTATATTTTTACGGGCCTTTTCATGATACAGACGTCTAAAAAGTTGGTTTTACATCATGCATCCAACAACCAATATAACTGTTACTACAAAGTTAGTATCTATTATTTGCTTATATTGAGCTTGATTTTTGAGCTTATAACTTCTTTTTTGGGCGCAGCTTTGTTTCGGATTATGAGGATACCCATATATGTGCAGCGGTGGAGTAATGGGGAGAAATGTTTACTCTTCCTCTATTTGTAGGGAGTTTATACTAAGTAGCACCAAACAAGTTTTCTTCTGTTAAACCTATGTTGCGTTAAAACCTGGGTTCTGAATTAGCTTTCCGTTTGTCTTTATGTTATTTACTGGTGTAAGCCTAGTGTTTGTGTTGTTTTTATATTAGATAAAGTGAAATAATAGATAAGAACTTGAATGTCATGAACATGAAATCTAGCATAGTTTCAAATCATTGGCCTTGTGGATAAATCTGTAAATTGTTTGAATATTCTGAAAAAATTAAGAAACTCAAAATTCACGAGATATCGGTATTTTTTTATAAATTAGTCAGTTGCGAATATAACATTATCAGTAAATATATTACAACTCATAAAGAAAGCTTATATCAAACCCTATAAAAGAAAAATTGGTAAACCCTCATGCCAATCTTATAAAATGATTTCAAAATAATATACAAACTCTTATTTTGGAAAGTTCAAATGTGTTTCTCTAAGTACTTATGGAAAGTTTTAATGAGTTTGGAGTAGTTTTTCAAATAATATACAAACTCTTATTTTGGAGTAGTTCAAAGTTTTATTATGGATTGTTTATTATTTTTATGGGCCATATTAGAAATAAGAAACATTTTGATAGATCTCTCACTCTACGTTTTTCATTTTTCAAACTCAAAGATGAAATTTCCAAATTATCATTTCTCCTTCTATATTACTACATTCATGGTATTTACTCTCAAAATCAACTCAAACTCCGAAATCTATCCGTTGTTACTCTAAATCCACAAGCTTTCCACCAATTTCCATCAATATTTACTACCCTAAACCCATTAAACCCCAAAAGTTACATTTTTTTATCCAAACCCATAAAATCCACCACAAGCAACCTAAAATGAGAGTATCCATGGACAGTGACGAAATGGGCGTCTCTTTGGACGACTTACTAGACGAGGAGGAAGCTTACCGCATGGAGGTAAGAAGCTAAAACCCGTTTTTTTTTATTTTGGCCTCGTCGCACGAACATCGTGCGACAGCATTGCCTTAGAAGTCGCATGCGAATATATAGCCTTAGCCGTCGCATGCGACCACTATGGAGACATGTCTCGTGCGACAACACTGAAGACATGTCTCGTGCGACTGAACTGTTAGACAAACTTATAGTTTCCTATTATATATTTTGTAGGAGGAACCTGCCCAGCCTCCATTTATGGATGTGGACTACAGTAGAATATTCAAAACTGATAAGCTAAAACGGGATGAAAAGGAACTAGTTCGTAGTTTTTCTCACCTCGGTTCGCGTCCTAGGCAGATATATATTGGTTTGAAGTACCAATATCCCGAGAACATTTCGAACATGCGTGCAATCTACAATTGCCGCCAAAAACATCGGGATGTTGAGCATGGGGGACAAACACAAATGCAATATTTGTTGACGAAATTGAAGGATAATGGATACTCCACGTGGGAGTGTTTGAAAGACGATTCAAAGGTGATCACTGACTTTTTTTTCGCACATCCTACTAGCATAGACTTATTACGTACATTCCTCAATGTGGTATTCATGGATTGTACGTACAAGACGACTAGGTATAAGATGTCTTTATTAGAGATTGTTGGTTTAACGTCGACTCCCATTACATTTACCGTTGCATACGTGTTTTTGAGCGGAGATAAGATTGGAAACTATGTATGGGCTTTGGAAACTCTTCATGGTCTGATGATGGATAGCGTGTGCGCATTTCCGAGCGTTATTGTTACCGGTCGAGATTTAACTCTCATGCGAGCAATCAATGATATTTTTCCGGGTACACACCACTTATTATGCACGTGGCACATTAGTAAGAACATTCTCAGGACGGTCCGAAAGATATCGCACGATGATGCGGTAACGAAACAATTTGTTGAGTTTTACGGCTACGTTGCGAGGGTGAACACGGTTGAGAGTTACCAAAAAAATCTAGATACATTGAAGGAGATGTTCGCCTCTCAACCGAAGTTTTTTGGCGTACGTTATGGATGCACGGATAACGAAATATGGTGACAAGTTTCTTGCGTACCGAAAAAATAAGATTAAGCATTATGGCCAAATAACTACAAATAGGTTTGTCCTTTTATCCAATTTTTTTGTTTAGCTATCATATCTCTTTTCAAATAAGTTCATAATTTTGTATTTGTACTATGTAGGGCGGATGGTGCTCACTCGTCCTTAAAAAATACCTTAGGACGAATCAATGGAACTTTGAGCTATTTTGGGAAAGAGTTCACAACTTATTAACGAAGCAACATGTGGGGATCGTCGAATCATTCGAGCGAAGTAAGTTTAGAATAATTCCCGGTTTTGATGGTGTTTTGACCCAAAATCTTAAAGGTCATGTGTCACATGCGGGTCTAAAGATATTGATGCTTGCTATTGTACGTGCTACAAATAATAAGAGTAGATTGGGTAGCATGTGGAGGGTGTTTCCTTAGGAAAACACATGGGTTACCGTTTTGCATGTGATTTTGCGTTTATAGCTAGAGATGGTAGGTGCATCCCTTTAGAAGATGTGGATATCTTTTGGAAAAGATTAGATATTGTTCATAGAGATCCTAGTTCTCGTGAGGAAGAATTGCAGAAAAAACTTTCGATAATTGACAACATTCGTAGTTTCCGCCTCGACCAACAAAACCACATTATCAATAGGGTAATGCAAATTTTGAGGCCCGAGACAAGTCATATTGAAGATCCTAAAGAAGCGGTTAGAGCTAAGGGTATGCCAAAGGGAGGCGTTGATAAATCAACTAAACGGAACCCTAGTTCGTGGGAATATCCCATTGAACAAACCGTTGGTGCTAGTACTCCGGCTAACTCGATAGGTAGTACACTCGTTAACACGTTAGGGAGCACGACCACATCTAACGTGGTTCCCGTCATACCATCTAAACCTCCATTAGCAAAAAGGAAAGTTGGAAGGCCTAAGATAATTTTTAAGGATTGGAAGTTAACATTATATCCGGATTGCATCCTGGTATTTCTACACACTTACAATATAAAGTTAGTTGACGTTCTTCCGGATGGACAATGTGGATTTCATTCTGTAGCGCATTCAATATACAATAACGAAGATAGATGAGAGGATGTTAGACGCGAGTTGTTGAAAGAGTTACGGGCAACCGTGCATTTTGGTTGGATGTATATGGTTCGCCGAAGGTGTTTGACGATTTGGTACATAGGTTAGATTACTTCAAGCCTAATCCTAGTAGTTACTATTTGATGAAATTTTTGAACATCGGACTAGTAATTTCGATAAAGTATCAATGCATGGTATACCATGTATCGCAAACAGCGTCGTTAACGTATCTACCAATCCGTGGAAGGCCACCCGTCAACAATTCAACGATCATAGAAGTTGGGATTGCTTTCGTACATGGATTCCATTTTGTTAATGTAAGTATATATCATTTTTAGCCAATTTCTTACGCTACCATTACAAGATGCATTCATTTCTTCTTTTTTCTTGCAGATACTACTCCACCCGATGGACCATTTCCTCCAGTATACCCTTGTTGGGGTGCTTACACAACCGAAGAAGCGAATCAGTGGGCGCATCCATACTACCGTTGGTTCAAAAAATTTACACAAATAATGCCAGCTAGGAAAATTAACTTGAACGAAAAACCACATGTAACGGATTTGACAAGAGACGACGTTTGAGTTGATGTAATTTTGTAATATTTGATGTAGTTTTGTAACATTTGATGTAGTTTTGTAATATAGTTGATTTAATTTTGTAACATTTGATGTAGTTTTGTAATATAGTTGATGAAATTTGTATGATGTTGGTTTTTTGTTCAATTATTAGCCTTTGCGAGCATTTATTTTTTATTTAAAAGCCTGGCCACGATAAAATATTACAGACGTCGCACGTGATGCCCAATAACAATGGTCGCATGCGACGCAAGGCCAATTTATTGGCTCTGGTATTTCAACCAGAGGGATTGCGTCGCACGGCCAAAATGCGACGGCTTTTGGCAATGTTCGCAGGTGACGCAAGGCCAAATATTTTGCCATGGTTTTTCAAACAGAGGGCCTGCGTCGCATGACCAAAATGTGACGCCTTTTGACAGTAGTCGCAGGTGACGCAAGGCCAATTTATAAGCACTAATTTTTGGACCAGAGGGCTTGCTTCGCACGGCCAAAATGTGACGCCTTGTGTCGATGGTCGCATGCGACGCAAGGCCAAATGTTTGGCCCTTGTTTTTCAACCAGAGGGCTTGCGTCGCACAACCAAAATGCGACGCCTTATTTCAATGGTCGCATGCGATGCTAGCCTCGCCCTTGTTGGAGAAATTTGAGGTCATTAAAAGGGGAAATTTTAATTTTAGAGTTCAATTTCAACAGTACACCAAATAAGACACTTAAAGGAAATACATGAAGACGAAAACAATAAGTTAACACCTTAACATAAACAAACATAAGAAAATAATTAAACTACAACATGCAAAGAACAAAAATTCTCAATCGTCGAAGTCGTATCCCAAGTTATCGTCAGAATCAATCCCCTCCTCATTTTCCGTAATCCTATCTTGAAGATATGCTACCATATCCCTAGTTATGTAGTCTACCACCGTCATGTTCCAGACGGCGGCCGCTTTTTGCTTAATTTTATATGGCAAAAATAACAAATGATCCATCGGTTTGTAAAAAAGGTACCTCTGCTTGATTTGTTCACGGTTGCGCGCGACTAGACCTCCAGTTCCTAAACGGTCGTAGTTGTAGTACATCTTACAAATGAATCGCTCAAAAAACACATTGCTAGTATCTTCCCCTAACTCTCGGCGGGCAAGCTTCACCGCCTCAAGCAAATGGTAGTCTTTATGAGGCGTAAACTTTATTTGTTAAACTGTTTATGTTTGTCCAAATGTTTTGGAATGTTTGATGGTGAGAGATTTGAAGTTGTTTTTAGTCCTGTTTTATAGAGGTTTTTAGGGCGTGAGGTTTTAATAAAGTGGAGTCAAGTTTGGAGAGAGTTAAGGGCAGGAGTTTTAAATTTGAGAATTGGCAGGAGTTTTTAATTTTGCGGGAGTTTATTTGTTAATGAGAATTGGCGGGAGTTTTTAATAATTGTATGTCCCTATCCATCTACTTAGTCCTATTCACTTTACATGTGTCACGTTTTCATTCGTCTAACTAGATTATGTTATCTGAAAACGAAATTGTCTATAAATAGATGTTGTATCCACATTAAAGGGTAAACTAGTTGATAAATTTAGCAAATAATGTGTTCATGGACTGAGTTGGAAGATCAATATCTGATGAAAGCATCAATTGAAGTTGGTAACACGGACATGCTAGAGGGCGTAAAATGTACTGGGAGGCATTGTTATGCCAGATGTACTTCCTATACGGAAGGGATGGTGTCCAGCCGCCTAGAATTTCAAGGCGTGTTGATGAGGTGAGAGCTAGGTGCCAGCCTTAGCCACATTCTGTCTACATCCATTTTATGGCCTCACTGAATTGGAACGTCGTGTTACGTGTAACCGGTTCAACTGACAGGTCACAGATTCTATAACAGAGGAGCAGCTGGATCAAGTCCGTTTTGACATTATTGATATTCGGCTAGAGGAAATGCGTGACCACCAAGATACAAAAGAAGAAAGCAAGTTGATGAAATGGAACTGGCCTGATATATAAACTATAATTTAAGTATGTGTTTGAGTGTGAGTTTCAATTTATGTTTGAGTGTGAGTTTCAGTTTGTTATTGAGTGTGTGTTTCAGTTCTATTTTGAGTGTGAGTTTCAGTTTGTGTTTGAGTGTGTGTTTCAGTGTGTGTTTTAATTTGTGTTTGAGTGTGTGTTCCAATTTATGTATGAGATTTTGTTTCAATTTATGTTGACGTTTGTGTTTCATTTAACACCTTATATTTCGAACAATTTTATACTATGGCATACTTTTATTAGCTAGCTTGTTCAAATAAAATTGGTAATGAGGTGTAAAAACAAAAAAGAAATATAATAAATAAAAGCACTCATAAAAATATTCGGTTACAAAATATAATGCTAATGTCGAAAAGTCTGACATATCAAACAACGATCTAATAAACAAAAGTCTGCTGCGAGTAATAATCAATGACGTCTGTACTGCTCAGCTATCATGCACATGTGAAGGGCGGTCTGTACCAGATCGTCGTACTCTAGCATCGGTATGGATGGAGCATACCGAGCAATCTGCTCGTATCCTGCGTAGTCAGCAGCACCAGGTGGCTCCAACCGAGGACCTCCAGCTGGACCAGAGCTACTAACGATGTACCATAGCTTCTTCTTCACCCAAATGTAGTACATTATGTCAGCACTCTCTCCACTACCATAGTACGACGGTACATCAGGAGCGTAACGATGGTACTCTAAATCCCTCCACAAGTGAGCGTCCCAAACGTATCTGCTAGCCGTCTTCTTCCCTGCTTTTTTCGATGCAGGAGGGCGTATATATTTAGAAATCAACTGCACGAAGCCCATCTGTTGAGTGATACGATCAGGTTAATATGGCACAAACACGTCAAACGCCTTAAGCGTCAACTCGACTTAAGTAATGCTCTGGAACGGATGATGGTCCTGTAAGTAAGTGAAGGGAAGGAAAATGACCTGTAAATAAATAAATGAACAAGTTAGCCATTTATATTAGTAAAAATACTTAACATTAAAATGAACAAATATGACTTACATCTGACTTCGTGCACGTCGAGAGTGCATGTCTCAACTGCCTGCGCATATCGTGTGAAACACCGATCTTTTGCGACGCATGTCGGCGCATATGGGGCATAGATAGCTCATAATCGCTAAACAGTGGAGCCCGTAGCTGAACAAAGTGGGCAAATACCTACGACTCGAGCATTCCTATGAACCCGCAAATGCCTCCCGTACCATGCAGAGATCCCTGACTAAGGGAGTGGTACAACTGTGCTAAGACCAACTGACCCCAGTTGAACCTATGCATACCCTGGTATTGGTTCACGAACTGGAGGTAATCTAAAGAAATATTGTTGCTTGTTTTGTTGGCACAGATGGTGGTATCTAACAAGAATAGTATGTAGGTACGGGTGGCATGATCTACCCTCTCATATGTGATCCTACTATCACCCGTAAATATAGTGCGCAGCCACCCAAGATTCATGCTACTAGTATTCCTAAGATTTTTATTCAAATCTGATGGTCGTGCACCTAGCATGCTAGCATAAGTCCTGATCCGCTCAACCTCAGAGTCAAATAATAATACATCAAAATACCTACCTTCGACCGGTAATCCAGTGATGATGAAGACGTCGTCCAAAGTCACTATCATCTCCTCGAACGAGAAATGAAATGAAAAAGTCTCCTTATGTCATCGCTCGAGGAATTCCTCGACCAAATGGAGGTTGGTATGCAGCAGGAGAGTGACGAGAGGGCCAAAAATAGTATCCATCACCCTTGCCTGTACCCTACTCTGCTTTTTGAAGTCTCATCTGCGGAGACTATCGTACATGGTGAAGTATCGCAGGGAAACCCTATCCTGCAATATGTATCAAACACGTAAGAAAGTGATAAAAAAATCAATATGAACATATATTATAGTTAGAGAATTAATACTTACATCTCCGTGATAGACAGTGAACGCCTCGTGCTGGGTGTAATCGGGATAGAGAGCCCGGATGTGCGGCATCATCGACAAGAACTCATGATCCTCAGCCTCGAGTGTGTGGGGTGCATCGTCCTCATACCGTGCATGTGATCCCTCAGGTGCCTCCCGCCACTCCGGCCCCTCCATACCCTCCGGTAACTCCGGAGCATCTGCATCTTCCTCAATGTAAGAAAGGTCAGGTGCCTGCGAAGACAAACCTGCCCCTGTGCTACCGGAAGCCATAGGAATGGCATCGTCACTTGGATGACGACGAAGACGTCGTTTCGTCCGCGTACCTGGAGTTTGTCCTTCAATGGGACCTGCCTCTACATGCTCGAGGCAAACTCTAGCTTCTTATGCCTCACGCGCCAAACGTGCGTCGCGTACCCTCTATTTTCCCTTCTTAAACGGATTTTTGGCTGTGCTCTTGGTCCACCCCATCCTGTAAAAATAACATAAAGTAATATGTATTAGTGAAACAAGACAAAAAAAAGTAGTTTGTAAGTGTAATTGGTCGCATGAGACAGCTTAAGCTGTCTATCGCACGCGACAGGGTAAGTGTGTATGTCACATGCGACAACAATACACACCATGTCGCATACGACGAAGGGTCTTCTTGGTCGCACGATCGTGCGACCAGATGAAAACTGGTAGCACGATCGTGCAACCATGAAGACCGAAATCCAAAATTGCAAACCAACCAAATCTGCCTCATTTCGCACAAAATCATACACAGAAACCTATATCCTAACTAAACTAACAATAATACAACACTAATCTAACAAAACAACACCTAAAATCATGCAAAAATCAAACTTTTTAAATCAAAACCTAAAAACCTAATTTTCAACAGTTTATACCCAACGAAATCTAAAAACAATATAGCAGGAGGTTTGTATTTCTTACCTCTATGTTTTGCTCAGTTTAGATTCTTGGAAAAAATGAGTTTGAGTTTCGGTCGATTCTTGAGTGATTGAGAGGTTTCTAGAGAGAGAGAGAAAAGGAGAAGAAAAAAATGGTGAGAGATTTATCAAACCTTTTTATACCTAGGGTTTCTGAAAAGGGAAAATTTGTCCAAAATTAGGTGAGAGATATATCAAACGGGTATAAGATCCAGTGGTTTAAGATCTATCAATTTATGACTAATTTCTAGCCCGACCTTGCTTTTATTAGTCGGATATTGGATAATATCTAAGCCGAAAATACTCTACATGACTAAAAGCCAAAAAATTGTTGCCTCATCCTTTATGGTATGTACCAAAAATAGGTTAGCATACTCATGTATTTCTAGATTGTTTATTGAAGTTAGAAAGTCCTAATCATTGAAGAGGTTATGAGCCTGATGTAACAGTTTTAGAATGGTTCTTATTCAATTTATTATTGCACATATAAGGTTTGTGTCTTTTATTTGTGAAACTAGACATATAAAATATCCATGAGGTTCAGATTGAGAGTTTATTTTGTGCGCAGTTGTTGAGTAGCGATTGTGGATTCCCTCCGAATAAAAGTAAATTGATTTTCTAGCTAACCGAACCCCAACTTGTCTCTCAACTTAAAGTGATTTTTTTGTTCTAAGGTTATTATTATCAAATTCTCCTTAGTCATGATTTTAAATGTAAGTATTCAATCGAGAAGTAGATATTGAATTTATCCAAAAATGTCTAGGAATTGCGGTTTGATAGCCGAGGGTAGTAGATGATATGACATAAGTTTGTTGACAAACTCATGTGTACTTGACGAGATCATGATGTCAACGTTCTTCATATATCATGAATTGTTATGACATTCTAGCTTATGTGTCATAGGTTACAATTAAAATCTACAACTCATATTTAATCATCATACATATAAATAATCTTCTATAATATTTTAATTCATTTATCTAATTCATTATTTCTTTTATTAAAAAATCTCTCTTGTAGTCGTAGCGTAACATCGAAAAATATGGTATTAAAGCCATAATTATTAACAAGAGTAAGCAAATAGATGAGAAATCGTGTATGAAAGTCTTCCTCACATAGAACTTTGCCCCCGTATATCTGAAAAGAGTAAGGACACGACATTAGAAAACAAGTAAGAGAGAAATAAGCTAAGGATAAAAACTCATGTCTCAACATATACCAAGCATGGCAAAGGCGAAAAGAACACTAACACTAGAGGAAGGAGACCAATTGTCACTCATGAAAAAAAAACAAGCTTTCATTTCGCATTAGACTGAGCCAAACCCCTTACCACAGCGGGGTGTTGCTTAACTGATAGAAATGAGATTTTTTGTTTGTTTAAGAGAACAAAAAGAGGTTAACAAGAAGATCGTAGGGATAGATACCTATAATACCACATAACACCCAAAAAACTATCAAAAAATGTCCCCCGTTCGGGTTAAGTTGGGTCGAAGTCCGTAGCAAAAATCAAGTGACAAAAGAAGATCTCGTGGAGATAAACGGTATGCGGAGTTTCATCGGGACAAGGGACTCGAATGGCTATGTTATCCAAGATATCATTCTCGCAAAGAATCTTTAATTCTTTGCCAACATTAAAGGTAGATGTGAGAAGACCCTCGATGCTTCAACCTTTACGTCAATTTTTATTGCACAAAGGAATCCCCTCATTAATGGGGACATAGTTGTCGTAATCATCGAGAATATCTGGTTCATCTCTGGAGGACCCTTAAGAGAATCGAAACTACAAGTATGATGTACAATACGTGAATCAGGCCATCATGTGATATTGGCTCGGAGAAAAGTTAAACCACAACTAGGAATACTTCATTAGCTCCACACTAAGTGATGAACTGGGGGTTAACAATGATACGACACAAAAAATTCTGAGCTAAGCTAACCAAACACAAACCTAATAAGCTCAGCCTCGATGCGAAATACAATCGAGCACGCTGGCCACATGGCCTTAAGCGATCACTTGGTTGCTTAAGGCCAAAGTGGAAAACTTAGATGGATGGTCTTAAGAGACTAGCTGGTCATTTAAGGCCTAATAAGTCGACCAAACTCCTTAGACCTAAGCGGCCAGCGAAATCACTTTGTTTCGATGAACCATCTCAATTAAGTCTAACTAACTTAGCCAAGCCTAACTGACTTAGAGAAGCCTTGTATGGTCATTTGGTGCGATCCGAAAGGAGCGACTCAAAAGTTTGTGCGATAAGCTCACAATGAGCATACGTTTGGCGCCCCATGATCATTAGTCAACAAGCACTTAGCCTCCGTCGGTCTCCCCTATACCAAGTACCGCTGAAGTGTACAAAAATCGTGTCTGACAACGTATGAAAGCCTGGCCTCACATTGTATGATAAATTATCTCCCAAGGATATACCTACATCTGATAAAGTGTCTAGATGGCCAGAAAAGGCTACACCAGTGAGAAGGAAACAACCTAAGACCCATCCAAATCGAGGCCATTATATAAGAAGTTAATGTTGCATTTGTGAAGTAGGTGAAATCTAAAGAGAATGACAACAACAGCAACAACATATTATACAAGTATTCTTTATACAATCATTTTAAGTTCTTCCAATATTTTTATTGTTGATCTTTATTTATCAAAATTATCCAAGTGTCATAAGTTTAGGTGCATTTCGTCTCACCGCAGATGACAAAATGGAAATTATTTTCTTATTAAACAAGGTGATGATCCTTATAAAAATATATGTCTTAGAATCAGTGATAACTCAACAAAGTACCTAAAAATATGAAAAGTGAACCTACTGCAACCCTAATCCTTGACCGGGAATTATAAATGTAAAAATCCTTGAATGTGGTCAACAAAGCATATTCAGGTGTCGATACTACCACAATAAAAGTTCCTCTATTCTTAGAAGAATTTCAAACTAAACCCTCACACCTCGTCGTAGGACATCTTTTATTTAACTGTCTTAACATAAGCGCATAAATGTTTACATATCGGTGCATATAACTATTTTTCTACTCCTCTAACACATTCAAATATCCCTACTAAATTCAGGATGCATAAAAGATATGGAGTTGCTTATTTCTTATAACTTTTGGTCATTCCATCTATCTTCTCCTACATCCAGTCGTATATTAGCTAATGTATTTAGGTATCAAGTTGAATTAAGTTTGAAGGTATGTATATTGTTTTATTATATTGTAGTTTAATGGAAAAATATCCTAACAATATCGACGATTAGATGTTGGAATCTTTTGGAATTTGACAAAATTCATAAGATGCATAAAACATATTGGACGACAATCATGTATTACGTGGGCTTTTACATTAACGATAATCTTTTTCGAGTAATATCATGTTAACAACATATGTTATATTAGACCTTTGAACTTTCGAGTAATACAGTCATATATTATGGTTAATATTTTAGTTAAAAAATTGGCTGACACTTCGCATTTTAATGCGGTTTGGGGTTCCTATCAACCTTTTTATTCACTCGATAAGATAAGAACACTTCGTTAAATATTTGGACACGTCAGACTTTTGTAACATATTATTTAAGGTAATGAAACATGTCGGTCTCAGTAATTATCAAACATTTACTAATATAAATAATTGTTCGTCATATTTGTTTCCATCATTTATAGAAATAGTGCTTATTGTGTGATCATACATGATTGAGTATAAAAGTAATGGTTTCCTTCATTCTGTTTGGACATAATTTTTTAGATGTGAGGTATTTTTTTAACTCACCTGGGACCCTTTTGCATTTATTGCCCCTTTTGAAATTTTTGGTGTCCTTCAGAATATTGAAGAACTAATGTCGCTTATCTAAATCCCTTCATAAAAATCTTGGCACGTCATGAGTGAATTATTGTACCTCTTTGATATTTCATAGTAGAAAAATATTAGTTAGAACTTATGGTTGGATTAAGTCAATGTCAAATCTTATCAATTTTAAAGTGTCATTTTGTGATTATTTGATAATTTTTTAACCACTAAAACAATTAAGTTTTTAATAATATTTACTATTTTATGGATATTTAAAAACTCATGTCTATGTTTTATATTATTTTTAAAAAAAATACACGAATATTCTTGAGTTTATAAAAACAATCTTCAAAACTTTTCTACATGATAATTCAATTTTTTTAATTTGAGATCGCCAATTTTATATATTTTATAGACATCCAAATTTGTGAGTTTTTATTTTGAATAATATATTTTTTTATTCTTTAAGTTATATACCTAATAATATATGACAAAATAATATAATGATAATCATGCATACATGAAAAATAAACACCCAAAAATAAATAAAACACATGAAAATTGACATGTTATTAGCAAAAACGAATTTACAACAATGTCGTTTTGAAGGTCGTCGTAAAATCACTACGGAAGTTAACAAATAATTAAAATTTAAGATACGTATTGAATACGTCTTTAAGAAATAGTTATAAATGTATTTACATTATTTGGAATTTTTTGAAAAACAATCCGGAATATAGCAAGTCTTTTGGAGTTTGATACAAGCAATTGAAAATCAGTTTTCGATTGATTTGAAAAATGAGGAAGAATTTTTTAGAGAATTAAAAGTTATGTTGTTATTCATTGCTGGGCTGACTAACTTATTTATATGATTCAATAAATCTCTACAAAAAACCACATTTGATCAAAAATATATTTTATAGAAAAATATATTTTTGATCAAATGTGGTTTTTTTGTAGAGATTAATTGATTATACAAAAAAAATTATACGTCATCGATGCACCAACGAAAAGGCTTGTTGCGCAATGCAAAGGTTAAAAGATGTTGTCCGATTGTAACAAGTTTCATCGCGGTGAACTTAGTAGCGTCAAGACGAATAATATTTTGGAAATTTCTATATAGTCTCTTTTCCGCAACCGTTGCGACAAGGCCACGGTAACCCGCAATGAATCAAAAATAAAATGACTTATAATTACAAATGAAGATATTTTTAGATAATTAAAAAATTATATTATGGTTAATATTTTAGTACACTATCTTATTTATTGGATTCAATAAATCCTTAAAAATATCCACATCTATCAGAAATGTATCTTATCAAAAAATGTATTTTGTCAAACAATCATAATTCTTTTAACATGTATTTATTTGTCGTCGTTATGGAAACAAACATGGCTCGTTGCGACGAGCTAAAATCAATTCTAAAAATTCTCATATTCTCAATCATTATGGTGACCCCACGACAATTCTAAAACATAAAATGGGGTATTATGGGCCATTATGATGAGCCCTACTTTGTGTCACGGTGACCTGATCCTTCATACATCTTTTGTTTTTCCTTGGATACGCACATTACTATATTTTTAATTAATTCATTTGATCTTATATTCAGTATGTTGATCCAAAATCGTCTCTAAGTCTATTACGATTATTTTATTTTATCAATATTCAAACAATACTTCACTTGATTAAATGACATCTCTTATATCCTCGTTAAGATAACTTTTTGACATAAAATAAGAAATATTTGATTTAATATTTATGTAGTGCAAAGATTAAAAAAATCAGATCAGAAGCTTCAATAGTCGTAACTCAAACCAACGTCTCATGCGGCCTAACTAGACATGCAATTATCTTTCCAACCTGTTTGTCTACATGTTTTAAGATTAGTTTGTATGTGTGATTTATCCATTTCAAGAAATATAATTTGACAATAACTTATTCTCTCACGAGAGACTACACCGACTCTTGACTCTTATAGTTGTAATTCTCTTAATATATTTTTTTTAGCTTCATAAACACATGTCACGCCTAGATCAAAATATATTCAAAGTTCTTTGGACTTATGTTTCCATGATTCCAACCAATATATATCAACATCATAGATGTAACTCAATTTTATATGCAAAAACCTTTCAATTATTCATGTTTTCACTAGAACACACGTAGAATCCCGATACGATATACATTGAATCAATTGTTTTGTGTATTAGTATATTAGACTTATATGTTATTAATTTCCATTGTAAAAAGAGTTATCAATTTTTTTATTGTCAAAAATGGTATCCATTTGTTTGCACTTTGAACCCCCCCCCCCCCTTTTATTGAATCTTGTTTTGATTAAAGATGGTATTCATTCTCTCTCATTTACTCATGCTAAGTTTTAGGTAATAAATAAACAAATTATTAACATATTAAGTACCAAATTTTGAAAGGGTCATCCTTCTTTGTCTTGAATTAGAAACTTGTTTATTACTCGATGTAACATTTATTTCCCTCCAGAATTTGGGCTTATTGACTGATAACATATCATGATTTTCTTAAACTTTTTCAGAGTTTGTATCATTTTTTACAAAATAATCCAGAAATAGAGACTCATTTTTGTGCCAAGTGTTTAGGTGGTATCCAAAATTTGATCTGAAGTGTGATCTTACTCGTACATAAGTTTCGATAAGGCTTCCAAGTCTATCCTCGAGATATTTCAACCATGTTATCCTTACAATGATGGGTGATGTTGTTGTCGGCTTTTTAGAATAGATAATAATATTTTAAAAATGATCTATACATAACTCGATTATATGTTGACATTAACGTTACAAAGAAGAAATTATATAAAATTTGGATACACGTAAAAAAATATTCAAGTTTTTTCGAAAATATTGTTTATGAGTCATAACTGTTATAGTTTTCTGTTGTCAATTTCATAGGCATGAGTTTTCAAATTTTAAGAGTGTTGTAACGCGTAATTTTCAGTGTTCTTTGGATTTTGTTAATCTAATTAAGACAAATTAAAATGAATTGGTACTTCTTACTAGCTCTGTAAGATAAAATACCAACGCTAAGTGGATTGAAAATCGAGTTTAAAATAATGTGAGATACGTTATGGATTATTTCCATATCCAGATCAATTTCGCCTTTGAGTTTTTTTAGAAATGTTGATTCAGGAAAATCAAATGAAATCACTTACGGAAGTTCTAATTCAGAATTAGGATTGAGTAAATACACATAAAATAAGTTTGAGCATGGTCGGATTTTTGGATTGAATTTTCCACAACTATCGTAATTTTTGGAACTAGCGCGACTAGCCCTTTATGGGTTTCATTCAAAAAAATATTGTATACACCTCTAGAAACATGAAGAACCATACTAAGCTCGAAAGCCCCAATATGGATAATCGAAATTATGGTAACAACAATTTCCTCAAATGGTTTGTAAATATCAACGATAAATCTTTTTATAACGGTTTTATTCCCTGAACTAGTAGCCCAAAACCATGATTAAAAAGGTTAATGTTGTAAATAAATTTTCCTCAAAAAAATCTTCCATCCAGTCGATATTCCAAAAATTGAATATTGTCTAGTGCAAACTAATACAATATGTATTTTTCGTACAAACAAAATACGATAAGATGTAATAAAAATATAATAACTGATTTAAAATCCTAGGAATTACTCGACCTATGTTGAATATCATAATCATTCGTAATATTGGAGTGTTTGTGGTCTTTCTTTTGTCTCTTCCATCATATTTCGAATTTGCGGATATGTTCATTATTTTAATTTATTCTAATAAATATCAGCATTGTTGTTACCGTGATATGCTCGTGTAGTTATATAACACTTTTTTAAACTGATAAATAGTAAACAAAATTAGATTGAGTCTTATATGTTAAAATATTCAAAATAATAACTAATATATATAGGGTTTCTACCAATAACCATCCAAAATTAAACTTATTTAAAAATAATCATCAGGGGTTAACTAAATTACGAATAACCACCTCGTGATAAATAATTATCTATGTATAAATACCTATATGATTTTAAATACCAATAATACCCTTGTTCTTATGCCTCTAATTTGTTTTGATAAATTCATTATTTCGATCGTGATTTCTAGGTTTTTTTCTTTTGAAACTTTCTTAAATAATTGGTGATCACTTATTTATTCTTCATTCGATCAATTTTATTTGTTTTAATGCAATTAGCGATCATTTATCAATTCAGGTGATATTCATTTTTTTATTTTGTTTGTGTCGAAATGTTGTGTGGTTGTTCTATTATTTATATGATTGTTTTAGTTATGTTGATTCTTTGATTTCATCCATTCACATAATATGTTTGCAAATTATCTAAAAAACATGATTTTGGGATAACATTGTAGGATTTTTGGTAGTTTACTAGTGTGGTTGTGTAATTACGTGTTGTTGTGTTGCGTAAATACTAAGTGTTAATTTTACCAGAATTACATTCAATTTGGTTGCTTAATTAGTCAGTATTGTTGGGTTACGAAATTACATTCACTTCGGTTGCGTAATAACTATTTTTTTTATTTGTGCTTTGGTTGTGGATATATGTGAAAGTTTGATGTAAAATAGTCTCAACTTCTATGGAGTCATGTTATAGTTTAAGTTCTTATAAGGAAATGTATTCTCAAAGGATACCAACTTAGACTACTTTTGGATAAGGTTTTAGTTCAAAACAATCTCATGTTATTCTTCCATCTATTTTGAAAAAAAAAAGTTTGAGGGTCTAGGAAGAAATATATTATGTCCAAAAGATGAAGACTTCATTCATAATTTAAGATCACGTGCAGAAATATTTGTGAAAAAAAAATGTTATGAAAAAAAATTAAAGGGTGGGGAATTAAGTGTTAAGTAGTTGGAGAACTGTGAGTAAAATATGTGCGGAAATAGGTTTTTCAGTTATGAAAAAACAAAAAAATAATTGGTTGCGCAATTACAAGTAATATAGGTGCGTAATTACAAAAAATATTGGACACGTAAATAACATTTTGGGTGTAAAATTACCTTGTAGTCCAGCTCGTCCTCATTTGCATTATCCAATATGTTTTCGAATTCAACAAAAAATATTCTGTGGATATAACCATACTTTTGGAATTATTTTTCCTTTTTCAAAGTGCAAAAATGTTAGACATTTTTGTCTAATATTAGTTTCTTTGTTTCATTGTTGATTGACCAACATATTTCACTATTATTTTTTTCTTATTATATGTTGCCTCATCATATCCTGCAAAATCATTATTGCATCTTTTGCAACTTTCTGAGAAGATTGTATAATTGTTTGTATCTTTTTTTTTATTGTGGAACTTTCTTGGGTTTTTCTTGTTGTGAATGAGCTTTTACAACTGTTTGTACGTCTTTTTTCTTTTGTTATTGAATGCTTTTAGATTTTTCGTGTTGATGATGAGATTTTACATTTGCTTGAACCTCTTTTCTCGAACGTGTTAAAACTCTTTTAGGTTTTTTTGGTGGATGAGTAACTTATAAATGTGTCTGAACTTTATTTTCCTTTTCTAATGGAGCATGAAAAACTTATACACCTCCTAGAGAATCTACTTTTTTTGTTGCTCTTTCTCTTTTTTAGTCTTTTTTACACGTTTATTATTTTTATAAATTTTTTTATAATATGCTTTATTTTTCTTTTTTATTTTCTTTTTCATTGTATCAGTCGGATTAGGATTTTGTTCAACTACCTAAGAAGTAGGGATGGCAATAGGTCGGGATGGGTGCGGGTATAGCTAAACCCGTAACCCATCCCCTCTATATTTTTCCAAACCCATACCCTAACCCGTACCCGTCGGGTAGTAATATTTTTTTCCCACACCCGAACCCGCCGGGTTCGGGTACCCATCGAAGTTAAGGTTTCTTTTTAAAAAAACTACGCACTGTTCTCTAGATTTAAACCAATTCTATAAAAAAAATACTCAAACCTAATGCTAATTATTATCTATTAATAATTAATACATAGTTTTGGTATATTTTAGTAAATCATTTTCTTATAATTTAATTAGTTATATTATTAGTTTGTCTTGAGTTTGATACTAATTGCAGAAAAAAGAAAAGATGTTTAAAAAATATA
Organism: Limnanthes douglasii subsp. nivea; assembly: GCA_036936605.1. Lineage (NCBI taxonomy): Eukaryota > Viridiplantae > Streptophyta > Magnoliopsida > Brassicales > Limnanthaceae > Limnanthes > Limnanthes douglasii. The sequence goes on from JAUPFV010000002.1 coordinate 275,968,202, forward strand.
AATCATCAAATATAATATTAAAATTTAGAATAGTGTTTTGTGATCTATTAATAATTGATATATGATTTTGGAATATGTTAGTAATTTTTTTATTTCATAATAATAATATTATTAGACAAAAAAATAAAAAATATATTTTAAAATGGAAAAATTGAAAAATCAAATTTAATATTTAAATATAGAAAGATATTTTTCAAAATATACGGTATCTAGTGATAATTAACAAATAGTTTGTAGTTTTATAATGTTATTAATAATTAATACATGGTTTTGATATATGTTAGTATTTTTTTTAATTTAATTAATAATACTAATAATATTATAGTATCAGTTTTGCAAAGAAAAATAAAAATATTAAAAGAAAAGATTTTAAAAATTAAATTTAATGTTTAAATAGAACAATATTTTTCAAAAGTATAATTTATATATTAGCAGATAATATATGGTTTGATTATTACAGAATACAGATACTAATATTAATAACTTTATTTTAAAGCTTGATAACAAATATTAAATGATATAATATTTTATATAATATTAATTTAACGGGTACCCATCGGGTATTACCCAATGGGTCGGGTTCGGGTTGGGTACCCGTGAGAAATTATTTAAACCCATAACCTATCCCATACCCGGCGGGTAGTAAATTTTCAAACCCACAATCCATTCGTGGGAAATTTTTAAAATTCATAACCCATCCCATCGGGTCGGCTCGGGTCGGGTACCCACGGGTTCGGAAAAAATTGTCATCCCTAGTAAGAAGGTTGTAACATAAGGAGTACCAATGCTTTTGATAAATTAAATCTATTGAGTTTTGCTTCTTGTGTTTCCATAATATCATCCTTATCTATAATTAGAGGCTTTCACCCAGTTATTCTCAAAGTTAGAGGTCTATTCGCAACACTAATAACTTTGATTTGATCATTAAAAAAAACATTATTACTCATAAATTGATTTTCATTTTCTTGTTTTAAACTTTATCTTTAAGACTATTATTTGATTTTTCATATTCTTAAAGCTATATAAGGAGTTCACTTTTTTCTTGTTCCATTATTTCAATATGTTTGGTGAGTATATATTTTTTTTTATTTTAACTTACTCAATATGGTTGGCCTTGGTTGAACTCATATTGTTTTGCTGAGAAATAAAAAAATAAAGATTTTTCAAATTCACGTTCCGTAATTACGTGTAATTGGGTTGTGAAAATACAATTTTAAATGTGATAAAAATGGTCACGAAATTACGTGTAAAATTGCTACGAAATTACGAGTAAAAGTGTAGAATTTGAGTTATTTAAATAAACTGAAGTTACCTCTTTAGTTTGATTCTTGAAATTCTTGACTTTTTTCTTAAGTTTATTTATTTATTTTTTAGCTTCATATTCTCCGACGTTTCATTTAAAGTGACAATATCTTCTTTAGGTGGTCTTTCCAAACGAATCTGTGAGTTTGTGTTTTCTCGCAACCGTATTTCAAATCAATTTTTGTTCTTTTTTGGAGAACTCGTTGATGGATTAGCATGCTCCTGAGCACCAACAAATGTATATTTTCTATCATTTTTAGAGTTCTCTTTTTTTATTTCTTCATTAACATCAACACATTCATCACTTTTAATTGCATTTACTTTAATTGTAACTGTAAACATCTCTATGTTTATTATTTCAAGTTCTCCAATGATAATTTTATATTATAATAAATAAGTTTTCTAATTAAATTTATAGTTGCGAAGCAAAAAATCATTTGAAAACTTACATCTCACATAAATCATTTGTGAACTTACATTTTTTGTGTTATTTTGGAATATTTCAAGTAATTTCATATAACATCTAGTCTCCATTTAAGACATCATGGTATAGTTTCTTTATATCTTGAGTATAATCCAACGTTTGTGTGTTCTAGAAAAAAATGGATGCACAATCATGTGAAATTAGTGTATGAATTATTGCTTTTATTATACTTTATTAGATATATTTATTTGAATTAGTACTTACCACAAGTAGTGCTACACAACATTTTCTTATTTTTTGTTTACTTTGGCAGGATTTTATCACTGAACATATTATTTTTTCTCTTATTGTTTCTACCCAATCATATTCATTAATTTTTGAAAAATATTCCAGATATTTGACGGTTAAAGTAGCTAATATTTCTCCTAATGTTGTGAAAAGTATTATTGCACAAATATACAATATGAGAAGTACAATTACTTCTCTCATGTCATGTTCTTCTAGTATAATTGAAACCGATTTGATTGTAGCTGTTACTTTGAGTTGCGGAATTACGTTCAATTGCGTTGTGTAAATAGATGTTTTAGTTTTAAAAAAAATAAATATATTTTGGTTTCGTAATTACTACTAAATTGGATGTAAAAATAGGTTTTTAATTGCTAAAATAAATAAAATAATAAATTTTATTACCACTATCTTTTTTTTTTCACTCACAAATCTAAAAAATAGGTTGCGAACATTACATTTTTCTTTTTTAGTTTATAGATTTTATGATATACTTAGAGATTATATATAAATAGATATTTGAAAATTACAAATCTAAGATTACAGGTCTCTTTAAAATCTAAGGGTATGAGTTGAATTATACACAAGGTGAATTATACTTATTAATATTTTAATTTTTTAATCTATCTCATTAACTTAACGTTCCTAAATAATAATAAAAAAGTATTTGGTATAAATATAATAAAATGTACAGCTTTAAAATTTAGAGAGACTTATTATCCATTAAAAATCTACAAAAAAAGAAAAAGTTGGAAGAAATCAGGATATTCAAGAATTGTTTTTTAAAAAGTTATGAGAAAACAATCTTGGTCTTTTGAATTTTAGAAAACAATAAAAGAAATACTTGACCGATATTTAAAAAAATGTGTTTGAAATTTTGGTTTCTCCAAAAGTGACTTTCTTAGTAAGGAACAAGCAATGGTCAATGGGATGGGAACTAAATAAACATAAAGAGCAGAGTTTATTTAATATTCAGATTCTACACAACATGACAGAAAGAAAATACTAGTCTGGTATAGTTTAAAAGAGAGAGGACATTTCTTCCTATTAGTACTGCACAATTATCCCATGCCTCCACCGGTAGCTGTCCTGATGATCTGAAACAAAGCTGCACCAAACCAACTTATATATGTTAGATTTTTGGTTGCAAACTTCCGCAATTAAATTCTAATACCAACATGGTACTTGAAGAAGGTTTAAAGGATTATTATAGCTAACCAAATGAATATTTTACAAGGCACAATAATTTTGTTCCACATCACATATAAACAACTGCACAATGCGATCACTCCCCTATGGCAGTCATGACTCATGATACTACTTTTCTTCGCTAAAGGACTGTTTGGTGCCTTATTGATAAAAATGTAAGAAGCTAGGCTAAAATGAGCCAAAAAATTCAACCTTTAAAAAGTATGCGGAATCTTTTTTAAGCCTACAAATTCAGAGCAACTAACAATCTGTTTTGCTTACTAAGTCTAAAGCCAGAAAAAGCATAATGAAACATTGCTTGAGAACATAATTCCAAAAGATGTTTGTCCTACGGTGACTGAAAACTAGGCCCAGGGCGACTTCTAAAAACTATATTTCTTACCCATATGATTACTAGTTAACAATTTTACAAGGCTAGTTAAACAGACATGAGTTTTAGTCCAAATTATTCCTTAGCAGTCAAAATCATAATGGTTGATGTGTCCGACATGTCTACATAACTCAAAATCCACAGACTCAAAAACCACAGATAACCAGATATTCAAACTTATATCAAATTGCATGAATTTATGTTCTGTGATTTATCACGATTTTATATAGAATGGAATACCAACTTGTGCTACCCTGGTGACTGAATTAAACAGACTACACGTAAATTAAGGGCGTCAACTAATAATTGTAACTAAGCAAACACTCAGTAAACAAAGGAAGGGGCTGTTTGGTGCCATTAGGTTCTTAGCTTTTAGGTTTATAAGCAATTTTTGACATTTTAAGCTTAAAAAAATAGCTGATCAAGTTTACAAGATCAAAAAGTCAAAATCAAGTTAGAATAATGGATTTCTTCCCTATCCTTTTACACAGGCTTACAGTCGTTTTCTCTATACATGTTTTTTGTACAAATTGTACCTTTTTTTTTATCTGTTTAATATATGCCAGCTTATAAGTTGAAACAAACAACCCAAGGTGTCGAGAACTAAGGAACTTACAGACTCATAGGGCATATTCTCTATACATGTTTGTTACCTATGAATTTTTCTAAAAATAACTTTTCTTTATTTGTTTAATTTATGCTAGCTTATAAGGTGCACCAAACATCAAATGATGTGAAGAACACAACCCAATGTGTTGAAAACACAAGCAACTTACATGATCCAATGACGACAAATATGAAGAACCCGAGTAAAATAGGTCCAACAGGATAATCCTTCCCCTTTTTCGCAGTCGTTTCGGGTACAGATCCTCTCTTTGTAACGTTCTTCTCGAATTTCTCCACCTTCCTAACTGCAAGACGCTTTGATGTAGTCTGCAAAACAACCAAAATAGAATCCTCTTAGACAGTACCAATAATATTAAACATGTATACATTCACATGTATATATTAACGCAATGTAGACAACTTAAACAGAAAAATATATATTTTGCTATGTCCAAGCATATATATAACACCAAGATGGTGTTTTTCTAATTGATGCTACAAAGTAAAACTACTTTCAGACAAAACTGAGGTTTGTATCTATTTTATGAACCATTTTAATTTTACTTTCATGAACCAAAGATGCTTTCTAATTTTCTGGCAATGTCCATTGAAAACGATGGTTGAGCATCGTGGTGAGAATGGAGGTGTAAATTATTACAACAAATCAGATCTTCAATCGCGGAAGAACATCTATAACAGGATAGCGCGCCCACATAGATATACATAACATATGCAATATATCACGAAGTTATCTAGATTCCAATACACCAAATGTGTTATAGCCCTCGGGTTGGTTCGACAATAATCTACTAATCATCAAAGCATAAATCCACATTCACAAATTACAGATTTTATAAACAAAATTTTAAATCATAAACAATCAAAACCCTAACTGCACCCGGCGATCAGTTACTTCACAATTCATAAAAGGATCAGTTCAATGTACAAACCATAATACTTAGCAAGAAGTTATCTAGATTCCAACACAAAAAGCTGCAATCTTTCTAGTCATCTGGTTTATTTCTATTCTACTAATCAACATAACATGTATCTAGTTTCACAAAATTCAGATGTTTAAACAAAATTTGAAATCAAAATGAACAAACCCTGATTACACCTCCCGTACAGTTACAACAGAATACACGCAAAACTTACACCAAAAAACAAATGCAGGTCATAAATCGAACGTACACAGATCCACATGAACATTAAACGTACCAGATGAGCAACATTTAAACAGGAAAGTAGAAAATTAACACAGATCGAGCAGATGAAAGCTAATTAGCACAGATCGAGTAAGAATCACATCGAGAAATTATCATACCATGATTGTACGAGATCAGGTAACCGGAATATAAATTTGTTAAAAAGTAGATCAAACGCGATATGAACTCGATCTTTTTCCGGCTCTCCCTCCCTCTCTCTCTTCCCTTCTCTTTCGCAAATCCAACGTTCTGATTTTCTCTTAGGTTAAATACCAGTGGTTTTCGATAATCCAGTGTCGCCAAGTACAACGCAAATGTTTTCTCGTGATTGGCTATACCACGTAGATTGCGTATGTGGCATTCTTTAATTGGCTTAATGGTACACGTAGTCTTAAGTCAATTTCGGCTAAAAATAATATAATTTACGTGTCTCAGGCGGCGTAACACTTAGCAGAAAGGAACCAGCTGTTTCGGTGGAAATTGGACTCTTCCTGAGCTATATGAATTTGGACAGCTATTCACAAATCATAACACAACCGTGAACATGTCCGAGTGGTTAAGGAGACAGACTTGAAATCTGTTGGGCTTCGCCCGCGCAGGTTCGAACCCTGCTGTTGACGTTTTTTGTTAATATTTTCTAACTTTTTTTCTAATCTTACCTTTTGAAAAACATTCAAACACAAATTCGTTCTAATCTTATTTTTTGTTTGTTAATATTTTTTAACCTTTTTTCTAATCTTATTTTTCGAAAAACATTCAAACACAAATTCGTGGGAACTGATTGTTATCTATAACTTTTCTTCATAAATTATAAAATATTTCAAAAAACATAGAAAATAAAACAAGTTGTGACGTCGCATTATTTTTCGAAAAACATTCAAACACAAATTCGTGGGAACCTATTGTTATCTATAAATTTTCTTCATAAATCATAAAATATTTCAAAAACATTGAAAATAAAAACAAGTTGTGATGTCACATTCGTCTACTCGATAACCTTATGCAGCAGATGGATCACTTATGGGAGGAATATGAAAGAAAGATAAGAATGATGCATATCATGATGGTTACCCCTAACCTGCGTGTGCATCTCGAATTTTAACATCATCTAGAAAACAATGGTGATTAAGGGGACGATATCACTTCCTCATAATTTATTTTGATTCTCTAGCAATCTTTATAGTTTTTTTTAACTAATGTATATTCATTAATATCCTTTTTTCTATTGCATAGTTTTTCTTACCACCATGAAAAATATCGGTCACCGACTAATTTTTTTTCTCAAACCTTATTCCTTCATCGGAAAACATTCAAACACAAATTCATCTTCATAAACCATAAAATATTTCAAAACCATAAAAAGAATAAAACAAGTTGTGATGCCGCATTAGTCTGTTAGTTCAAAACCCTCAATCGCCCTAACCAAAATCACCTACAATGACACCTGCACCTGCAACTTACGTTGTAGACCTTCAGCACCAAATGAATCAGATTAGGGTGGAGTATGAAGGATAGATAAGAATGATGCGTGTTATGATGGTTACTCCTAACCTGCGTGCGCATCTGGAATTCCAATATCATGTAGAAAACAATAGTGATTAAGGGGACGATACCACTTCCTCCACGTTGAGAGAATGTTATCGCTACATCAGCAACATACATAAAGTAGCCTATCGCTCTAAACCTTCCAAGACCGATGAACTCAAGAGAAACTCAGATCAGAGATTCTCTAATAAGGGTGAAAAAATCTACCATCTCCATGAGTGTCACCGCAATAACAATAACTGAGAGAAAAAAGAAGGCGTGTGATTTTGAGCATTTTCCGACACAGCAACAAAATAAAAGTTAGGAAAATAGTCTATCTCACCAACTAACTTACCGCATCATCAGAATATCCCTCAAGCCCCTCCAGCACCACATGTAACTCAATAAAAATATCCTCAAGATTCTTTAATGAATCAACCTACCTAACAACACTTCATGTAAGTTATATCAATGACCCACCAGTTCAACACAACTTCCCGCATGTTCCATAAATAAACTATGAAATTCACCCAAACTTCCTGCGTGTTCCATTAACAAACTATGAAAGTCATCTAAACTTTCCTTGGTAGCCATCCATGACCCAGCAAAACCATTTATGTGTTTGTTCAATAGAGAAACCGAGTATCTACTATGATGGCCCACAATCACCTTCATTATTCTATTACTACCATCTAGTGAACCAAACAAACTATCGCATGTCATCGACGTCATAGTGTTCTGGTTAATAAGAACCACCAACATATCATTCTTATGTGAAAGAGCATCAAAATCACTTTGGCATGTTTTATACTGACCAAAGTCTCGACTACATTGAATATCCATTTGCACAAGAGATTTTATAAACACTTACCATCCAAATTCAACCACCATAAGTTGAATAAGTATGTTGTTAAATGGGGATCTAAAACACCATATAGAGTAGTTCGATGATGAAATATTATATTTTAGAAGAGATGACGAGTCATATGCAGGTTTTTCTCCATGATTTTTAGAGTCATCACTCTAACATGGTTTAACAGTTTTTCTCGAAGTTGTATATAAAGTTTCAGCATGTTGCAGATCGCATTCAAGAACCTGTTTCTTGGGTCTAAAGTCATCAAGAGAGAATTTTAATTATATGATCCATTACAAACAATAACCAAAATATATTTTCTGAGTCTATATATAACGTTTTATTGAAAAAATAATGGGTTACAAGATTGTAATGATTTGGTGGCAGTTGCAGCTTACCAATAGAGGATTATATCGGGAATTTTGGTAGAGCATATCATAAAAAAGAAGTCAACTAGCGTATGAAAAACTTTAATGGGTGATTCTCAATTACACAAGTTCAAATGAAGTCTCATGAATTTTAAGCTTCCACATACAACATAACTAAAGTCTCCACAAAAGCGAGACATTATATTAAAAATAAAAGCTCAAGAGATGAGTCGAGAACTTCATCAACAATTACAAAAATAACTGGAAGTCAAAATGTTTTAGTAGATTATCATACATTAAGCTGAATAAAAACTTAGGAATAATTTATGAAAAGACTAAGGATGTAGTTAAGTCTTAGAGTCCTGAAAAAATATGGATTTCCAAGGCACAAATGGACAAGAATATGTTTTTCAATTTCTATAATGGCATAGGATAATTTACCAAATAATGTCTTTCTCTGGAAGATGAAGTTGAGAAGATGATTGATGAAGGAAAACTTCTGGAGTTTGTGAAAAGGAAGTATAAAAATGAGTTAAGATTAGTTACAACTAAACACCAACCTCTAAAAAGACATGAACACTAAGTTATAGAAGTGCTCGGTCAACCGATAGCTTAAGAAAATAATATCATAATGGATAGAGAAGAGACATACCTCAGTTCAGGTATGAACAAACAAACCATTAGAATATCTTATAAGACTGGGTTCACTCTCAGTTATTACTAAAAATTATATAAAAATACATACAAATGATTTAAAAATTATGTGTGAGGGTCAAATATTCGCCCAACTAAAAGAATTTTTGGTACCGCATCAAGATGCGGTAATAAGTATAGTATAAATAACAAGATTAGAACAAAAGAGAGTGGTGTTTTACACTGACTATTCAGCCAATATAATTTATAAGAGTACTTATGACAATATGTGTGGTGTTCCGGTCTTTATACTATCCTAAAAGATTTTGATTGAGTTTACTGGATAGATGCAAAATTTGTTATATATTTAAACCTTGATATGGTTTTAGGATAAAATGAGTTTATAAAGAAAGGTTCAATGTTTGTTCGTGAGAATGGATGCACCTTCTTCATAAAATATTATTTTAGGAACGCGTGGTTGGACCAAACGCGTAATGTAGATTTGACAATGCATCAATGAATTTGGTATATAATGAATAGTAAAATCGGTGTGATAAAATAAAACTAAAGAGGTTCAAGATAGTATTATGCGGACTCTCTTTATATTAAAAGATAATAACTAAATAAGGCTTGATTATATGGATGACACTATGGAGACCTACAAAATATTTAAAAGAGTTTTGCCACCATATAACATTATTTGATAAATTAATTTGAAGCATTTATGATGGATAATGATGTAACAAACACTTTAGCCTCTTCACTATTTGTGACGCAAGAACTGTAAGTATCCTTCAAGAAAAATCTTACATCAACCTACAAAATAATTTAATCTCCAGCTTCTCGGTATAATGAGTCCTAGTGATAGAAAACGACGGATGGTCTGACGATTGGCGAATATCCATAATCCAATACCTCACGTAGAGAGTGCTATCAGAACTAAAAACCAAAGTAAGGAAAATTAGAAGCTAACCGGTTAGACTCACTTGGATTAATGACATGTTATACCGACATCGTTTCTCAAAGCCTATCGGACTGTGGTTATCTCTGAGAGGTGACATGTTCTCCTCGTAGATTTCATGTTTTGTCCTGCTCTTCGGAGTACACTTTTCGATTACCATCGTTAGCTTTCTTTCTCGAATCATTCATTCTCCGACTAGTCCAATGAACATGCTTGCGTGTCCTCAAATCTTTGTGCCTTTGATCCACCTTGTACTTTGAATCCATATCTGAAGAGGAAGACTTATCAGAACACAAAGAGGTATAATGCGATGCCTCGATTTTGATGAAGTTACATTTATACTATAACAAATTGATAGCATATAAGTAAGTTCTCGCTACGGGCACAAGGCATTGTAAAGAAGAATATTGCTACAAAGATACTATTGACCTACGATAGTGCAGGATTCAATGAGCATGGTCAAACATTGAGACAAATATCAATATTTACCCAATTCAACCACCTTATTATAAACAATATCTGAAGTAATTATTTTTTGATATATGAGGCATTGACATCGTAGGACTACTGCGAAATAACCCATGAGGAACGAGGTTCCTACTCGTAGCACTCAATTACTTTTCAAAATGGATTGAAGTGAAATCATTGGCAAACATCATGGATAATGAGGTAATAAGATTTCTCAGTTCTAATATATATTCTAGATATAGGTTATCATGAATCATCACTAAAGCCTCACAAGATTTTGTATGAATCAAGGAATTAAGCAACCCCCCCCCTAAACGAACAAAGAGGTGAAGATCACAAAGTGTATGATTTGAGAAAGGAATAAAAAGCAATATAAGAAGCAGCATGAAAGTGGCCAGACGTTTGGAAATAAGTGATATGGTCATATAAAACTATCCTAAGATTAATCGCAAGAAAAATACCATTCACACTAGTATACAATACAGAAAGAGCGATTCCAACCAAAGCTAAAAAAATTTACATTTAGAAGTGTAAGTGTGATGTGATCAAAACAATGAGGGTCAAAGATCACCTACGGTATGAACACTACAAATATCTCGTATGGAGCCGTTATAATTAAAGTAGAGTAGCCTGCTCTACTCGTGATGCAAGTGAAAAACGAGTGTATTTTCTGCAATCCTACCAGAGTCCTCAGATGCGTTAAGCATAAACGCTTTGAAATCAGTCATCTCATTTGCTTAGCTAGTCTGCTTTACTTCCAAAGTTCCCTGTAACTACGAATTTAACCTAATACTTCTTATAAATACCTCTGCAGATCAGTCTTTCTACGTAGGAATTTCCACCTTGTTCCCCAATAGAAGCAATAACATCCATATTGTTAGGTGCGGGCCAGTGGGCCCAAAGCGGACAATATCACACTATTATGGAGATCGGAGTATTCATACTTATATACCAAAGCGGAATATACTGACCCAATATTCCTTACAAATGGTATCAGAGCACCATGCCCAGACAGAACCCGATGTGGTGGGTTGTGATGATGTGGGTGAAATTCTCAGGATGCTGAACATCTTGCCAGGAGCCAAACTCAAGGTGATATGCTGGATAGATGGAGCGCCAGATGGCTCATCAAGCAGGTGGCTTGATCATGGAGCGGCGCAGATTCATCTAAAAGATAGAGTGCCGTATGGCTCATCAAGCAGGTGGCTTGATCAAGGAGCGGCACAGTGTCATCTAATAGTGAGCAGATAGATCCGCCCTAAGCTCTAGAGTTCAGGTTTCTCTTCACCTGACTAGAGTAGGCGGATGGAAGTCAATTGAGAGGAGGCTAGAGTGGTACTTTGTTCGAGAGGAGGATTGTTAGGTGCGACCAAAAGTCCCACATCCCACATCGGTTAAACATGGGAAGAAAGATCAGTATATAAGTTAATAATACAACTCCATTAGTGTGAGGCCTTTTGGAAGTGGACCAAAAGCAAAGCCGTACGGGCCAGTGGGCCCAAAGCGGACAATATCACACTATTGGGGAGTTCGGAGTATTCTTACTTATATACAAAGGCGGAATATACGGACCCAATATTCCCTTCATCGACCACCACCGAGCAAGATCTTCAAATAAAACCAGTGCATTACCATGATCTACAAGCTTCGTCTTTTTGGGTTCGGAGGGTCTCTCATCTTCCTCCCTCTTCGTGTTCTTATCTAAAGTTAAATTTATTTTGCGTTCCGCTCCAGTAGTGGCCCGAGTCGTTATTTTACTTATCATCATTTTGAAATCAAGTCCCAACTGAACAATATGGATAAGAACCTTCATTTTCCTTTCATAGGTTGGGACCTTCTTTGTCACTTGTGATCCGCTCTCACTAATAACTACTCTTTTGGTTGGCTTTACCGGTATATCATTCGGAAATAAAAACTCGGTATCTTTAAAAATGAATCTTTGTAGTCAACACTATTCATAAAAAACGATATTATCTCCTACCAACAAGGCGAATCACATAAACTATTTTACCGTCGAAGATAATGAAACATGTTCCAATAATTCTTCGAACACCGTTTGGTCAACTTATCTTCTTAACTTCTCTTTACGGTAGGTTCTTCAGCAACTTTAAGTGTGCATGAATTTGATGCACTCTCTCTAGATACAAATTTGAGTTTTGAACCACTATATACTTGTCTTTACTTAGCATTTGATGAATCCGAATTCAGCATGCTCCCCGAACAAGGGCAGATCGGTCAAATCTCTCCGAATACCGGACAGGTTACAGGGACAGGGATCGAACAAGTCATTTGGACCGGACAGATTTCTGTGAACACTATGAACTTAAAGCAGTTCGAACTATGACAAAAGTACTAAAAAACCTAAACACTTCTTGACTAAGCTACTTGCTCTCCTACTTAAGAGCTCATGGGTCTTTGAACATGACCCGGGTCCATTAAACAAGATCCGAAAGCCCATAAGGGCCCAACATTAGACTATAAATACCCAACCACCCGCATTAACTATGGGTAATGAGAATTAACTGCTACCAAGCTGCTTAATCATCTCTCTACTCTCTACTCTAACCGTTAAACACCCATACACCACCGTTAAATACCCACACACCACCTTGAAACTCCACTTGAAATTACCAGCCTACCCTCAGGCGATTGTTATCCACACCAAATTGGCGACCACAGTGGGAGGCGACGGTGCCTGAATCAAGCATTCAAAACCAGCTAAAAAACTCTGTCCGAATGAATCCGGACAATCCAGAAGTGCCACCAGCTTTGCTCGAAGTGGTGGGAGAGAATGATGAGTACACTATCGAAGAGCGTGACATGTTGAGGGGTGAAATAGAAGCTCCGAGGGCTAAAAGGCCAAGATGGGCGTGAAAGAGAAATCCAAAGCATCGGTTGCTCATCACACCGACAACCCCAGAGAGCCTGAGGCTTCAAAAACTCATGTGAGCACCAAAAAGACACATGCCAGTTCTAAAAAGTCTCACCGGTCCAAGCTTGTGGAGAGTTCTGACTCAAGCTCAGAATCTTCAGGTAGCTCTTCGGACAGCAAGGGAAATGAAAAATCCTTGTCCTCTAGCAGCGATGAGGGTCGAACCAGGAAAAAGCAAAAGCAGGTTAAGAAATACTCAAGAAAAAGAGACCACCATGGAAGAATGAAAAGGCATATTGGTAAGGGATCATCTCACCACCGGAGGTATACAGACAAAATACTGATGGATCCCTTTGCTTTCCACGATGAGCCAGGTATCTTTGCAACTCCCATTGAGGATACTGTGTTCAGTCGTGGAAGGAATTGGAGGCAGTCTCCACTGTCTTCTAAAATCCTGTCCGGAAACCTCCCCAAGAGGTTTGACAGCACTAAAATGGAAAAGTACGATGGTAGTACTGATCCGGACAATCATCTGGAGCAATTCAAGAACTTCATGATGAACTTTGATGACGATGATAAACTATTGTGTAGGGCATTCTCCCATTCATTTACGGGGAGGGCTCTGAAATGGTACAACAGCCTGCCTCAGGGTTGTATTAAAGATTTCGATACGTTTTGGGTGGCCTTCCGAAGGCAGTTCGTACGGAGTAAGGAGCTGAAGGGCAATGGAGACACAATAATCCATTGTGCCCAGGAGCCAAATGAGTCCTTGAAGGAATACATAAGTCGTTTTGTGAACACAAAGAATGGGTTGGCTGATTGCTTCGAACAGGTGGCAATAGCATCCCTAAGGCAAGGTTTGAACCCAGGCAATCTGGCTGATTCGGTGACCAGAAAAAAGGCCATGACCTGGGGGGGTTGCTAAATCAAGTTGGCAAACAAATAAACGTTGATGAGACTAAGAAAACCAGGGTGCACAGACAGGTGAGGTCCACCCCAGTGGCACTAACTCCAAATCAAAACCAGTCCGGGAACAAAGCAAGAGAAACCGGACAGGGGCATGGTAGGGCAAAAGCTCAGTCTCAGCCAGCTGCTCCTGCTCAAAGTCAACAATCCAGAAAAAAAAGGGCCATGGGTCCAACCGGAGTGGTTCGCAGAGCTCAAAGAAAATGTGGCCACCATTTTCGATAAGACAAAAGATGAGGTACATTACCGGAGACCAGCAACTTTGCAGTCTCCTAGAGAGCATCGTAACAACTCCTTTTGCCAATATCATAATGATATTGGCCATACCACTGATGATTGCATAGCATTGAAACAAGAGGTTCAAAACCTGATTGAAAGGGGGAAGTTGGGAGCATACGTTAAAAGAAGAGGAGGCAACAGGCCTGACAACACTCACCGGGTTGGTCCAAGTAATGCTGCCCCGGAGGGGGCCATGGTTATAATTGAAAGGTTTGATGTGGATTCTGAGTACTTGGATCCTGATCCAACTCGAAACAGGGTGGGTGCTATAGAGGAATGTTCTAGGTCGGTCTCCGGGCTCATTAAATTTTTTGAGTCACTTACAATTTTCGGAGGGGACACTATGACAGCTCCTACTGCTTCTTCGAGAAAGAGGCATGTTCATAATTTGGCCTCCCAGCTAGAAGGAGGCATGACATCTTATCAGTCACCAAACTCATTCCCCTTCATTGTTTTCGATGAGGATGATTTGAGAGACATTGCTGGCCCTCATGAGGATGTTGTTGTCATAGGAGCGTCTATAGGGGGCAATGAAATAAGGCGAATCATGGTGGATACTGGAAGCTCAGCCAATATCCTTTTCCTAACCACTTATAAGAAAATGACAAATCCAGCTGTGATTCAAAAGTTGGACAGGTCAATCGTGGGCTTCACATGCAGCTCAGCCGATGTGATCGGAGAATTCGAAGAAGAAGTGTTATTGGGCAGGGGCCCTTTCAAGAAAATGGTTAGAATACTCTTTATTGTGGTGGATTGTCCCACTTGCTATAATGCTATTCTAGGGAGGTCTTGGCTCTCTAGGATGCATGTAGTGGCTTCAACAGTCCACCAGTGCTTAAAGTATGCTGTTCAGGGACAGGTTGGGGTTGTCCGGAGCAGCCAAAAGATTGCAAGAGAATGCTATGCCACTGCCCTGGCTCCTCGAACGCTGGGGGCAGTCCGAATAAATGATCAATAGCAGTTTGAGGGCCTTTCTGAGGGTGAGGGTGAAATTGATGACCCCAGAGAGACCCCTGGAGTATTGATACCAGTCGAAGAGGTTGAAATGCACTATTTGGAAGAAGGCAAGAGTGTCAAGATAGGGTCCAAGATGCCACCAATGTTGAAAGAAGAGATGTTGAAGTTTTTGAAAGACCATCAGCATGTTTTTGCTTGGTGCAATGCTGATGTTACTGGAGTTCCATCAGAAGTGATATCTCATCACCTATCTGTCCGGAGATATGTAGCACCAGTGGTTCAAAAGAGGAGAGCTTTCTCAAAAGAAAAGGCTGATGTCATAGTAAAAGAGGTTGACAGACTCACAAAGATGGGGCACATTAAAGAATCTCAATACCCTTTGTGGACTGCCAATCCTGTCCTGGTAAAAAAGAAAAATGGCAAATGACGCATGTGCATTGACTTCACAGATCTCAATAGAGCTTGCCCAAAATATTTGTATCCGGTCCCCTGGATAGATCAGTTAGTAGACTCTACTTTTGGGAACAAGCTGCTTTCCTTTATGGATGCCTTCTCCGGGTACAATCAGATTCAAGTAGATCCAAAAGATCAAGAGCATACCACGTTTGTCACTGATATGGGTCTACATTGTTACAAGGTAATGCCATTTGGGTTGAAAAATGCTGGGGCTACTTATCAGAGATTGGTGAACAAAGCCTTTGCTGATCAAATTGGAAGAAATATGGAGGTTTACATTGACGATATGATGGTGAAAAGTGTGGATGAGCAGTTGCACTTGTCCGATCTCCATGAAACTTTTGCCAACTTGGCAAAAGTGAATTTGAAATTAAACCCTGAAAAGTGTGTGTTCGGAGTGCAGTCCGGGAAATTCTTAGGGTATATCATAAGTGAACATGGAATACAGCCCGATCCGGATCAGCTCAATGCCCTATTCCAAATGGAGCCTCCTCGAAACGTTAAAGAAGTACAGCGATTAACGGGGAGATTAGCTTCCTTAAACAGATTCATCTCGAGATCTTCGGACAGGTGTGCTCCATTCTTTCAAACTTTGAAGGGTGCAAAGGGGTTCGAGTGGACCCCACAGTTTGATGAGGCATTCAATGAAATCAAGAAACATCTTTCCTCTCCCAAAACTTTGTTCAAACCAATCAATGGGGAGACTCTCTTTGTGTATTTGGCTGTTTCAAGTTGTGCCATCAGTGCTGTGTTGGTAAGAGAGGTAGATGGGCATCCCCACCCAGTGTACTACATCAGCAAAAGCTTGATTGATGCTGAGAGGCGTTACTTGAAACTCGAAAAACTGGCATTAGCCCTGGTGATAGCTGCAAGAAAGATGAGGCCTTATTTTCAGGCTCATCCTATCGTTGTCCGGACATCTTTTCCTTTAAAAAATGTCCTTCAAAAAGCAGACATTTCAAGCAGAATGACTAAATGGTCAGTAGAGTTGGGGGACTTCGGCATAGACTTTGCTCCCCGGACAGCAGTTAAAGCCCAAGCTGTGGCTGATTTTCTGGTTGAATTCCACTCCGATAGGGATTCAGAACAAGCTACTGATATAAAAGACAAGAAAATGTGGATTTTCCGAACAGACGGAGGGTCTAGCACCATGGGATATGGTGCAGGAATATGTCTAACTTCCCCATATGGGGACAGCATGTACCAGGCTATTTGTTTTGCTTTTAGGGCATCTAACAACGAGTCTGAATACGAAGCAACTATAGCTGGGTTAAAGTTGGCCTACATCTGTGGGGCTAAGAGGGTCAAGCTGCTAAGTGACTCCCAGTTGCTTGTCCACCATGCCTTAGGCCAATCCGAGGCTAGAAAGGAGCAGCTTGTAAAGTATTTACTCCTCCTAAAAAATGAAGCACTAAAATTTAAAGTTGTTGTCTATGAGCACATTCCCTGGGCAGAAAATGAACTAGCAAACTCATTGGCAACTATAGCATATACGGAGTCATACCCATGGATCCATGTGCTTGAAAGCCCTTCTATTCAACTTGGTAAGGGTAAAGAAGAGGAAATTTTTGAAATACAAGTGAAACAACCTCAAGACTGGAGGTTTCCTCTATTACAATATCTCTCCGATGGTGTTGTGCCTCCGGATAAGTCACAAGCCAGAACATTGAAACACAAAGCTCGTGGTTTCATCATATTGAGAGAAGTGTTGTACAAAAAGTCCTACAGTAAACCTCTCCTGCGTTGTTTGGGGGATGATGAATCACAAGTAGTCCTCTCCGAGTTGCATGATGGTGAGGGATCAGCCCATTATGGATTCAGAGCTTTAACAAGAAGAGTGTTACTCTCCGGATACTATTGGCCATCAATCATGAAAGATGCTAAGGAGTTGGTGAGAAGGTGTGACCCATGCCAGAGGTCCAGCAATGAAATTCATGTACCAGCTATTCCTATGGAGTCAATTTCTGAGCTCATCCCTTTTGCTCGATGGGGGTTGGACTTAGTAGGGCCTCTCCCTGTGGCGTTCGGAGGGCGTAAAACTATAACTGTGGCCATTGACTACTTTTCAAAGTGGATAGAAGCAGCCCTCGTGGCAGGGACAACATCAAAAGCTGTCATAAAATTCATTCTATCCAACATATGTTGCAGATTTGGTGTCCCACAGAAAATAACAACAGACAATGGACCACAGTTTGACAATAGAGAAATGGAAAGCTTTTGTGCCTCAAGGGGTATACAGCATTGTTTTTCTTCACCTTTCCACCCACAAGCCAATGGGCAAGTTGAAGTGGCTAATAGGACTATAATGCCCGGTTTAAGGAAGAATCTGGAAGGGGCTGCTGGGAAGTGGCCTAGTTATTTACAAGAAGTCTTGTGGGCCTATCGAACAACGCTTGGGGCTGTAACACAAGAATCACCCTTCGCCTTGGTCTATGGAATGGATGCAGTATCCCCCATAGAGAAGACACTCCCTTCCTTTCGTGTTCACAACTTCTCCGGACATGCTAATGAGATGGCCATCAGAAATCAACTTGATTTGATAGAAGAAATACGGGTTAAAGCTCGCCTAAGAGTGACACACTATCAGGGCTTGATGAGAAGCAGGTTTGCTTCTAAAGTTAAAAGAAGAGATTTCCAACCAGGGGACAAAGTATTAAGGAAGGTCTTCTTACACACTAAAGAAAAGCTCTTCGGAAAACTGGCCCCTACCTGGGAGGGTCCGTATATTGTGGTTGAAAGAATCAAGCCTGGAACTTATTGGTTGGAAGACAAAGATGGCAGGGTTCTAACTCATCCTTGGAACATTGAGCATCTTCGAATGTACTTGGAATAACACTTGTGTAAATATTTACTTGTTTGAACTTTCATGTAAATATTTGGGGGCATACCCTTTCCTCCTTGGTGGCACGGGGAGGTTTTAATGAGGTGTCCGGATGGTTGAATAAAATTCGATGCCTTCTTCAAAATTTTCTAAGTATTTTCCAAGTTCTATCTCTTGTTATACTACCCGGACTGAAATATTTGAGGGCTATTTAAACTCTAGCCAGAGAATTTAAACACTCTCACAATGCAATAACTAAAAGCTACTTAAACTCTAGCTATCTAAACTAAAACAAACAATGAAAGAAGATGATGGTTGTGCAAAATAGAAACATTCATTCAACAACTTAAAATTTCCTTGGCCTTCCAAGGACTTGTGAATAAGTCAGGGTACATCACAAAAAAACCTGTCCGAACAATACCGGACACCACAACAAAAAGAGTGCCTTGGCCTTCCAAGGACTTTAGTTTGAGTAAAAGATAAACCAAGTAAATCATAAATCAAGATTGAGCCTTTGAAGATGGCTCCCCTTCATCTGCTTTCTTACCCTTAGAGTCGCTCGCCCCTTCGACTACTTTCTTGCCCTTGGGATCATTCTCCTCTTCACCAGGGCTCTCTCCGGTTTTCTCTTCATCATCAAATGAAGACCCACTGGAAATTCCATCCTCATCGACCATTGTATAAAATGGAAGGTCATCATCATCCACATAGTACCATAAGTCCCCCAGGGTCCTCTTCGGGAATTTTTCATGAAAAAGGAGAACCATATCAGACTTTACCCTTTGGATCATTAACTCTTCGCTTTTAATCATCTCCCTGGCATAGGCGTTGATCTTGGCATTGATTGTGGCCTATTGATCCTTTAACAAAGCATTTTTCTCCTCAGCAGCCTGGGTCACTGCATTTTCTAGAGCAATCTTGTCAGTAGTCAAGTTGGTGATGATCTTCTCATTTGCAATAGTTTCTCCCCTTGAGGCCGTAAGATCCTTCTCCATACCGGACAGCTTCTCCTGAAGATCTTTAATGGTTTCTTCTAGGGTGGCAACTTTTGTGTTGCTTTCATCTTGATTCCTCTTCAGCTCCTCATTTGCTTCCTTAAGCAAATCAGCATTGGTAGTAGCAGTGCGGAGGTCTCCGGACAGCTTTTCCTTCTCAGACTTGAGGTCTTTGATGGTGTCTGCCTGACTCCGGACTTGCCTCTCCAATGTAAGAACTGGCTGCACATTACTAAGCAAGGAATGGGCTATGATGTCCTTTTCACTAGAAACCATGAAAGTCTTACCATTGAAATTGACCGTATTGGAGCTGCTTGGAGGAACGTAGGGCCCTACGAATTCATCTCTGGGGAGGCCAAGGAAATACTCACCAAGCCCAGCTAGACCAGTGATGTCCATTCCATCGAGGTTGAGATCTCCCCCCTCTACCTCATCAGTATGAAAATCCCCTGGGATCTCTTCGGCCAGCGTTGGGTCAGAGGGGTCAGTGGGGAAAGAGGGCTCCGGATCCCGGAGAGCGAGCTCATCTCCTTGGGAAGTCTTTTTCTTCTTGGCTTCCCGGACAGTGCCTTCACCCACTTGCTTGCGAGTCCTCTTGGGAGCCCTTGGAGGTTTTGGGAGGTCTACTTCCTGCCTTTCGGTCTCTTGCTCTACCACCTGCAAGAGGGCTGCATCGATTTGAACCTGGGCCGGCCCCTCCGGGTCTGTTGGGGCATCCTTCTCAGCATCGCTCGCCACTTTTTTGCCTTTTCTCCTGCCTTTCATTTTGCTTGGGGTTTTAGCCCGGGCAGGCAGGTAGAGTGTCCCATCTAACTCGTGGGACCTTCTCAGCACAATGTCTTCTGGAGGCTGGGTGGTGAGCTCCTCCCAAGTTAGGTCTCTCTGACCTGTGGTGTTCCACAGGTGAGACCTTGCTAGATTTCCAGGGGTGAAGGCTTTGTGGAATCGATTCTCCCAGTTCTCTGCGGCCCAAGCATTGATTTTGCCACAGGTAGTCTGTCCGGCCTTCAAATAATCCCTGAACTCCTTTGGCAGCTCTGTTAGAACAAAAGAGAAACTCGTTAATTTAAACTAACTTTAAAAAAAAACGGACAGAGATTTAAAGTAAGGAACTTACGGTCACTCCTCCACCTACTCTTGAGGAGGCTTGGGTTCTCTCCGGCCTTGATCTTCTTGCCATTTTCCCAAGCGCCACTGACGAACAGAAATTGGCTCCTCCATTTGCTCTCTGACTCCAAGAGATCATCAACAACCTTGAGATCGTTCCCCATATTGAAATGGTAGAAGGGGAATTGGTGATGCTTGCAAAGGTTGGCCACTGCTGCGAACTCTTCCATAGGAAGAGGGATCCTAGACAACCTAGATGCCATGATACACGACATCAAAGTAAACCAGCCATTGGGGCTCAGCTGGCTCGGGCAGAGCTTGACCAGGTGGAAGTATCGAACGATCTCCGGGTCCAGTGGGAACCTGAGTCCCCAGTTAAGTAGCTCTGTAAAAAAGACTATTTTATTTCTCTTACAGTCCATGGGGGTCTCCGGATCAATGGGGATCCTTATCTTCACATTTTCTGGGATCCCCCATTTTGTGCGCATTCGACCTAGGTCAGAAGTATGGATGAATGCATATTTGGTCTTCTGCAAGGCCAAGAGGTACTTGAGCTCAACTCTGTGAAAGCACGGCCCCACTTTCCCCTCAAGGCACTCCGGCAGGTCCGGATGCCTCAAATACAGATTTTCCTTACCTTTTTTGGCAACAACAGCAGTAGTATCAGTCTGTCCGGAGGACTCGGACTCAAAAGGGACCTCTTCAGCAGAGTCTTTCATTCTCTCCTCCATAATCGTTGGGGGAACTTCTGTGGTAGTGGTCCTGGGAGGGTTGAAGCTTGGCACAGCCTGGCCTCCGGACTGCTGACTGTTTGTGTTCTTCTGACTTCTCACCTCAGGTTGGAGCTCGGAGGCAGAAGTCTCTCTTGGAGGTACCGGGCTGCTGGCCTCCGGACCGGATGGCCTCTCCCGGGGAGCTCTAATGGGCACTCCAGACCCAGAATCACTGTTTTTTGCCCCCGATTTTGAGGGAGTATTCTTGGAGGCTAGTCCCTTAACTAGCCGGCTTGGCCTCTTAATAACTAGCTTCTCCAGAGAGTGGTCAGAGTCAGATCCCATAGCTATAAAAGGAGAAGGCTTCCTAACGCTTGTAACTGTAACTCCTGGCTCAACAGCAGGTATTGACTCTTGGACTGAGGAACCAGAGACTATGGGTGAGAGGGTGGATTGAAAGAGTTTTTTGGGCTTAGTACCTTTGGAGGAGGATGAGCCTCGATCCGACTCTGTAACAGAGGCAACTGGTCTCTCAACAGGTGATGATGGTAGCCCTGCTGCTATTCGCCTTTCCTTCTCGACCTTTTGCGCTTTCTCCAACTCCGAAAGGTTGAGCCAACCACCTTTGATCAATGCTGTTCTTGCTGTAAACATAAACTGCCAAGGAAATTTTTTTGCTTTAGAGAGAGAAAGCTCTGAGTAAATTTGCAGAGTAAAAGTGAAAGAGATGATAAAATAGTGGAAAATGAGTGTGAATTTATAGTAAATCTGAAAAGAGGAGTTGATTCCTAGGAGAATTCGAAAAAATGGGCAATGATTAAAAGACGGCGCTGATGTCACTATTTGAGATTAAAGAGGTTACTTGTTGGAGAAGGTGGTGCGAAATTCAAGGTGAAAAAACGGCTGGAGAGGCCAATCAGAGAGCGACACGTGTCCCACTAACTCTCGCAAAAACCATTTTGAATTCGTAAAGCTTAACATGTCCGGGTATACCCATAGTTCTGTCCGGATTGAAAACCACTTCAGACATCGGACTATTTTCAGTTATTTGACAAGAATACTTGCTCAAACACCTAAAAAAGAGGCTCCCGATGAGTCCGAATTCAGCATGCTCCCCGAACAAGGGCAGATCGGTCAAATCTCTCCGAATACCGGACATGTTACGGGGACAGGGATCGAACAAGTCATTTGGACCGGACAGATTTCTGTGAACACTATGAACTTAAAGCAGTTCGAACTATGACAAAAGTACTAAAAAACCTAAACACTTCTTGACTAAGCTACTTGCTCTCCTACTTAAGAGCTCATGGGTCTTTGAACATGACCCGGGTCCATTAAACAAGATCCGAAAGCCCATAAGGGCCCAAACATTACACTATAAATACCCAACCACCCGCATTAACTATGGGTAATGAGAATTAACTGCTACCAAGCTGCTTAATCATCTCTCTACTCTCTACTCTAACCGTTAAACACACATACACCACCGTTAAATACCCACACACCACCTTGAAACTCCACTTGAAATTACCAGCCTACCCTCAGGCGATTGTTATCCACACCAGCATTAACTGAGGGTTTAAAGTGTCTCAGTGCAACGACCATAATATTTCTAGTTTTAGCCTTACTATCCTTACCTCTTCTGCCACCGTGTTGCATAATCATCTTGCCTCCTACTTTCTCGCGCAACCTCGATGATGCACCTACATCCTTCTGCGGAGAATGTTTTGCAACCGTACCAAGTGTGGTGCTAGAAAATTTCATCTTCATGGACCGAGTGGACGCATCTTCATTGGATGACTTCTTCAGAGAAGTTTTTTGTTCCATAGTTTCACCCTTCCTCGGATTATCACATAACAAAAACTCACCAAGAACAGAAATACTATACCATTACCAAAGGTTACTGGCAAATAATTTCTTCAACAACATGAGATTTATGTATGAGAATTAAAGTCAAACAGCTTCTCTCTTCAGTCCCGCGTAGTGCTCCTTTTCTTCAAGCATTCACCTAACGAAGGGACGTCCTGACACTCTTAAACAAGAGGATAAGTATGTTTTATATTGAAGGAAAATATAACAAAATAGAGTAATTCTCATCATGTGACCTCCAAATACTAGAACAACGTTGCTTATATTTATTTATGCATGTCTTTGACGGTCTCGACACATACACAAAATGAAAATTTCATATCTTGTTGTATTCTGAGAGATCATTCATGATTTTGGCTTCATCATTCATAGTAATATGCATGCACGATGTCTCAGACCATCTAGTGATCGTGTTCATAGCAAGGAAACTGGGCACGCTAAATCGACTATAAATACAACAAGATAGATGATGATGACATAAAGGATTCTTCAAGAGTTCAATACCAACTGACCTGGACACAACTAATTCCTTTCAAATAACCGCATCAGGTCTGAGCCAAGGGAAAGTTTGAGTCTGTGATCAATTTTGTTGGTAAAGAAAACAGTCGTGTCACCGAAGTCCAATTATCATATGAGCTAAGCCCAATTTGGATAACAAATAGGATTTTGGTTGATGTATAAATATATATTTATATAGTGTCTTTAAGAGATGAGCATCATATTCTATAGTGCCGTTTTTGAGAGAAAAATGTGATTCGAGGCGGAACTTTGTGCTTTCAATCGGACTGTCTCCCGTTGTCCGATCGGCTTCAATTTTGGTGAGAAGGCTCGTCTATTTATCCTCTACATTCTGTCTAGAGGGTTTTTTTATTTGAAGTCATCCAAGTGTGTTTTTCGATCAGCCTCTTATAACTGTATTTTGGGATATTTCAATGAGTTTTCTGATTTCGGTTCACTATCTTGTGTATTGGGGTTGTGTATGAAGTTGTCATACTTTGTGTGGTGTAAACTCTAGTTTTATCTAGAGAATAGTTTTGTAGCCCGTCTTCTGATAGTGAATATTTGGTTGGACTCCGAAATCAGTCTCGTGGTTTTTACTTCCAACACCAAGAAGGTTTTCCACGTAAAAATATTATGTGTTGTTTGCGTTTATTTTATTCAGACTTGGTATTTTGTTCGGGATCATTATCTCTAGGGCTGTTATCGGTCCGGTTTGGTCCGGGTTTTGAAGGAACCGGACTGGACCGCTAAGCTTATCGGTTCGGACCGGACCGGACCGCTAAGCTTTCGGTTCTAATTTTTTGGAACCAGACCAAACCGCTAAGCTTTCGGTTCCGTTCGGTTCGGTCCGGTCCGGTTCGGTTCGGTTCCGGTTTCGGTTTGGTCCGAGTTTGGTTCGGTCTGAGTTCGGTCGGGTCCCATTTAGGTCCGGTTTCGGTCCGGTTCGGTCCACTTAAAAAAAATAAAACCAATTAAAAATTGATTTTTAATTATTTTTTATTAAAATAAATGATATAAAAACTAAAGTTTATAAGTGATCTTTCATTTTCTTAAAAAATTGGTAATTAACTATTAATTTTGGTACTATAATTTATAAAAGAATATATAATAATAATAATAAATAATCGGTTTTAACGGTTTTATTGGTCCGATTTCTTATCGGTTCTACCGGTTTATCGGTTTCATCGGTTTGATTCTGTATCGGTTCCTTCGGTCCTATCGGTTTTATCGGTTCTATCGGTTTATCGGTTCGGTTCCTAACCGGTTTTTTTGTTTCGATTCCTTATCAGTTTTCGGTTTTTAGAATGGAACCACGAACCGGACCGTTAAGGTTCGGTCCGGTTCTCGGTCTGGTCCTTATCGGTTCGGTCCCGGTCCGGTTCTCGGTTCCGGAGAACCGTTGACAGCCCTAATTATCTCTAATCATATTTGATACAAGAAGGAAGATTTTGTTTGTGCTTCTCTTTCCTGACAAAGTGGTATCAGAGCGAGTAGTTGTGTACTTGTCTTGTATCAAATATATAGGTGAATACAAGTAGAATGGTGACGATGAATGGTTCAAATTATCACATATGGAAATCGAAGATGAAAGATCTTTTTTATGTTAAAGGTTTTCATTTACCAGTGTTCGGTGATGAAAAATCTAAAGATAAGTCTGATGCAGAATGGATAATTATTCATCGACAGGTTTGTGGCTTTATTCGGCAATGGGTTGATGATAATGTGTTGAATCATGTTGTAGACGAAACAGATGCAAGGAAATTGTATTTGGAGTCATCTAAGTGTGTTTTTCGATCAGCCTCTTATAACTACATTTTGGGGATATTTCAGTGAGTTTTCTGATTTCGATTCACTATCTTGTGTATTGGGATTGTGTATGTAGTTTTCATACTTTGTGTGGTGTATAC
The DNA here is from genome assembly GCA_036936605.1 of Limnanthes douglasii subsp. nivea. Classification (NCBI taxonomy): domain Eukaryota; kingdom Viridiplantae; phylum Streptophyta; class Magnoliopsida; order Brassicales; family Limnanthaceae; genus Limnanthes; species Limnanthes douglasii. The sequence goes on from JAUPFV010000002.1 coordinate 275,993,853, forward strand.
TCTAGTTTTATCTAGAGAATAGTTTTGTAACCCTTCTTCTGATAGTGAATGATTGGTTGGACTCCGAAATCAGTCCCGTGATTTTTACTTCCTACACCGGGAAGGTTTTCCACGTAAAAAGTGTTCTGTGTTGTTTGCGTTTATTTTATTCAGACTTGGTATTTTGTTCGGGATCATTATCTCTAATCGTATTTGATACAAGAAGGAAGATTTCGTTTGTGCTTCTATAACCTGACACGAAGGTACCCATATCTCTTGCAGTGGACGGAATGGCCCAATCATGCCTCTTATTCAGCTGCTCCACCAACAAAAAATATTTATACTCACTTTCATATGCCGCATGTTCCTCCTTAGGTTTCAAATGGATCTCAACTTATTTAGTACGAAACTTCATTCAACTGTCTAAAAACTCACTGTATCAAATGATACTATAGATGGAGAAACCAATGATGCATTCAACAAAATAGATTATGTTATAACTGTCGTTGCAACATGCACCTTAGGATTCACTCCGACACGCTGATGAAACAACATCCAAAGGTATAAAAATATCGTTCACCACCTCAACACCTCCAAATGTACTTTTAACTTTTGTTTTTCGGATCAAGGGCGCGACATCGACTTCATCTGGCCGATGGAGAGAATATCTTTTAACAAAAAATAATTATGAGGACTTCACTATCGGATTCATCTCCTACATGGTAGTCGGCAAGCAAGTAGGTTTGCATAAGGTAGTTCTTCACCATCGAATCCATATATAAAAGTAGCCGAACAGAAAGATGAAGATTCTAAAGCAACTCTTTGACCTGTATAAAACAATCGCAACAGTGGCGGTATCCAGTTATTTTTTATGTTATTTGTACGTCTACATTTAGAAGTTATAAAGGAAAAATAAAAATAAATGAAGTTAAAGCCTAAATAAGGGCCAATAAACTTAATTACAGATTTTTTACCATGTGTCAATAATGTTCCCTAGTCAATTTTGAATTTTCTTTCATCCTCAAGTTTTCAAGAAACAAACCATTACACCATTGAATATTATTTCCAAGCTCCGCTATGTGGGATCTCTCATCGTGTAACTTTTTTATATCTCAACAATGATGCCTGCAAGCCAGGGGCGGATCCATGATTAGAATTTAGGGTGTTCCAAAAATATCATTGAACTAAAAAACATTCTGAGCAATATATAGTCAAAATACATTAATATACTATTAAGACTAAAAATGAAAATCTATTTCTAGTCTAAACGTAATTGCGTTCTTCTCTTACTCATGCCTTGAAAGTGCTTGATAATATCTCGATCATCGATTGTAGCAAACACTTCTTTCTCCATAAATGTCACTAAGCTATCATTAAGCCATGGACTAGACATTCGATTTCTCAACTCATTCTTCACATATTTCATACTAGAAAATACTCGCTCAACACTTGCGGTGGCCACCGGTAATGACAAAGCTAGCTTTAAAAGCGTGTACACAAATCCAAATATGTTGTGCTTTTTTGTACGCACAAGAGTCCTACATAAATCCGAGATACTCTTCAAATTGGAAAATTTATCATCCATCTTCACACACTCAATATAAGTCTCAAGTTGGCTAGACAACTCTTTATCACTAACATCCACAAAGTCATTTGGGTATAATATTTCCAACCTCACAAGTGAGTTAGTGTCAAAACCTTGAAATGAAGAACAAGGATTTAAACATGCCACACAATTCAACAACTCAACATTTTCGGGTGTAAATCAATCATTCAACTCTTGCATTACACCATCTATGACATGTAAAAAATAATCATTCTTGAAATGATTGCGATTTGTAAAAAAACGTAACAAGTCTTTTAGATTAATCCTCACATCATCTTGATCCTTTGGATGATAATTAATAATTGTAGTTCTATTTACAGGATCCAACTCCAAATATTCCCCTTTTTTTAATGTCGTATATGAAGAAGATGGATTAATTGATGAAGGAATCAAAAAAGGTTCTTCGAATGGTACTTCGGCTGGCAAAGGGATCAGAGATGCTCCAATTGTTAATTCATTTCCAATAGAAGAGCTACTAGACTCTGAAAAGCGAAAAGAACTTAAACAACATCCTGTTAATAAATCAATTCAACAATTATAACAATTCTAAATCAATTTAACAAATTAATTACATTTAACACACTTAATTTCTAAAATTTCAAACTAGCTTTGTTTTTTTTCATTTACCTCATTTGTTTCAAATTGATTTTCAAAACATGTGAAATTCGATTTATAAATCAAAAGATTTTTCATGATTCATGTTAAGTCAATTAGATAAATCAATTAAAAAATTATAACAATTCTAAATCAATTAAAAAATTATAACAATTCTAAATCAATTTAACAAATTAATTATATTTAAATTCTTAATTTCTAAAATTTCAAACTAGCTTTAAGTTTTTTTATTATTTTACCATTCGCTAATTTGAAATCCTCTTTATAAATCAAAAGATTTTTCATGATTTTTGTTAAGTCAATTAGATAAATAAATTATTTTCACTCATTTGTTTCAAAATGATTTTCAAAACCTTAAGGAAGGACGAAAAAAATACAGAAAAAAGAATTTTTATATGTGTGTAGATTTAAGGTTTAGTTGAGGGTAAAATAAGTAGGAAAACAAATAAAGAAAAAAAGAATAATTTAGGGTGGGCCAAGATTTGAACTCAATATTAAAAACTAAACACTTTTACCACCACACTAAACTTATTTTTAGAATTTAGGGTGGTTCATAGCATACATGGCCACCTCTTAAATCCGCCCGGCTTCGGCCGCCCAAGCTTCAACCGAATACAGACTCGATAGCACATCGTCAAAACTTAGAGTTTCGGCCAAGATGTTACACTTTCGGTAAACCTACATATCAACAACATGCGATTATATTGGTCTGAAATCATATCAACAACCTCTTAAATGACTTAAGGCATACTTGTATTCATATTAACCCTAAATATAAGCACAATGGTACAATGTCTTCAAAATCTATCATACGAAAATGGGATACTTGTTAGTCATAAATACTTCAAAATATAAGTTCGAATGATACTTATTTTCAATTTTTTCGAGATAATGAAACTAAATCCTAAATTGCGATAATCGGTCCAAGCCAACACTAAATATTCCAAATAACATCAGCCGGATTCAAGTTTGGTTCCCCCTGCTTATACAAATAACAAAGTTTGCAAACACAAAATAGGATAAGTATCCCAATCAACAAAAAATATAATAGTCATTCCTTGACACGTTCTCAAAGACTATGAAGGGCTATCGAGAATGGTCAAATCCATTCGGATTGATTAAATCCGTCCAAAAAGATTTAAACCCCAGTTAGATTAAGAATGGAGCCCAAGAATTAAAAAAAAGAAAATAAGTCTCTCAAATAGTGAAAAAAGCTATTTGCAATACATGACATCATGTAAAAAAAATTATTATACATATTTATTATTCTATATTTATTCAAAAAATATAACTCTCTGAGTCCCAATTTTTTGTCATTTTAAGGTTATAGAGAGATATTAAGAAATGTAATAATTACTTGTCTTTTTTATAAAAAAAATTGAAAAATGTAGAGATCTAATTGGTAGTTGATTATAAATAATATTTAAATTTGCATGGGTAAACGAGAACGACATATATTATGGGACAAAAAATATTTCTTAGAACGACAAACATTTTGGGACGGAGAGAATATGTTTTTCGGTAACTAGAAGATTCACCTCCATAATGAAAAGCATCGTATTATTCTTATTCATTAATTATTCTAGATTTTTCACTTATTTAATATTTTATATTTACTCATCAATTCAATTGATTCATTAAAATCTATTATATAATTAAAAAAATTTATTATCTTCAACTTTCTTATGTTGTTTACCCAACTTTGAATTATCACGATAAAATTTTAAATTATTTATTTTAGTCCGATTTTGAAACTCTTACAATTAAATATATTTGTGTCAGTTTTAGTGACAATCAATAAATGTATGGTAAAAATGAAGAATTTTTTTTTATAATAAACATAATTTTGAAAATTTTATTTCAAATCATTAACTTTTAAAATGAATTATTGATTGATAAAATAAATTTAGTTTTATAAATTATATATGCATATTTAAAAATTATATTAAAATTGTAAAATAAAAAATAAAAGTTGGTACTTATTTATTTAGAAAAATATAAATCGATAATAAAAAAATGTTACATATAATTTTTTAATTTTGAAGGGTCTATATAAATTTAAAAATATTATAATTTATATTTTTTCCTTCCAGCCGAGTTTTATTTACTCATAATGTATAATTATATATATTGAAATTTTGACTTATAAAAATGATAGAGTTCATATTGGATGGATTTTAATTTGAATCTAAATTCATAATCTTTGAAAATATGAATATATATATAGCGAGAGATAGGTGTCCAATAAAAGAATTACAAGGTAATGAAGATATTATTTTTCTTTTATTTTTTGTTATTTTTTTTATTTGTTGTATTTTTTGTTCATGAATATCTTTTTAGATGCAAAATAAAAAAAATTACAGGATGTTGAAGACATCAATTTTTTATTTTTATTTTCATTTTTTCGTTTTTGATTCGTTGTATCTTATGCTCATGAATATATTTTTAGTTGCAAAATAAAATAATTACAGGATGTTGAAGGCATTTTTTTACTTTGTTTGTTATCTTATTTTTGTTTTTTATTCTTTGTATCTTTGATCGTGACTCATTGTATGTTATGTTATTTATTGGAGATCTTGATATAAGATTTATTTTTTCTTTATATGCTTAGGGCTCTTAACCAGCATCAACGATGAAAATTTGTATGTAAGTGAGTGAACAAAGGTTTCATTTATTATATTCTTTATATATTCTTTGTAATTAGAGTTTTAATTTAATTTTAATTGCAACCAGATCACTAAGTTTCGTTGTTGTGATCATGAGTTATAACCTGACTAATTATTTCTTTACATGCCCTAAACTTTATGTTAAGATTTTAAGTGTCAACATTCGGGTTTAATCATTTAGTAAATTCGAATTTGACATGGTATCTACGTAATTACCTCCATAAATAGTTTTTTACCTATTAATCGAATTATTATTTAATTGATCACTTATCAGTTTAAACGTCTATCAATAATAGTTAATGCATCATTTATCACGTAACAATCCACCATAATAAAGAAATTTCAAACAATCTTCCACTTGGATTATTATATGCTTCCAAATGATGCATTTACTTAACGAAATTCATATGATTTATTGTTCGTAGATGAATTGAATAATCTTGTACATGGCAATGACCTATAAATAACTAAAGACATCTTCAATGTATATGCGCGCAAATGGATACAACTATAATCATATTATTAAAATTAATCAATTACATGAAACAGGCGTGCAACATAAGAATAATGTGAAAATTAATCGTATATATTACTCTTAACGGTAACTACTTAAGTGCATATCTGATTAATGAGTAAGAAAAGTCAACGAAATGTATATTAGCATTATATATTTTCAATTAATCCTAAATACATACAATTAAGTTGAATATATATATATATATATATATATATAGTGACCTATTACAATGTCTCACTGAAATCAATGATCATCTAAACAAATAACATTTATCATAATGGTGTGATTTTGAAAAATTGCAGGTAATATTGTTTTTGTAAAATGATCTACCACCATGGAATTTGTACCAATATGCTTTATACTTTGATAAATTTATATACTCACTTTAAAAACAAAATCTGGATATTTAAATGCTTTAACTTATCTGAGCTCATATCGCTTAATTATATACTTATTGTCATATTATAGCCTTAGGGGATTTTATATTACTATCCAGTGATAAAATTATGTAACCACGATGCATGAATGGATAATTTAAAACATGAAAAAAAAATCCACTTCCATAGTGTAGGATCCAACTAGTGTTGCTTTGCATTTTTCTATAATGTTTTACCTCTAGCTAATATGAACATATTGCTTGATGTGCTTCAAAATGTGTCCATACAGGCAACCAAAATCTAACACAAAATACCAAATGACCTCCAGATTATATGGCTTTTTATACTTCAATATGTCTCCTTTTGTTTATTGCTTATACTAGAGAATCATTTTGAACAATATCTAATGGTCAATCCATTGATTGCGTACGTACCTTCCTAATAACCTGATAACAAAGATAATATCAAGACTTGTACAAACCTGAACATACATCAGCTAATTAATTATCAGAGTGTATGAATTCATTTGTATTTACTTATTTGCAAAGTTTACATTTGACATTAATTTAGACTTAATTTGTTTATTTTTGCAATATGGGTATTAAAGATTGTACTAAAAATATGAACTTACCTCAGTTTAAATTTTGACATACATATTCCTTAACCAAGTTCATCTCAAATCCAAAGGATACAATCAACTCGAGAAACTTATGGTACTATTATCAATAAACCTATTTGGGCTTATAAATAGATTTCTTAAGTTCGCATGACATTAACTTTGAATCAGCAACTATAAAGTTCTCAGATTGCAGCATATAGATTGTTTCCATAATTTTAGCATTAAGAATAGTAGTCTTAACATCCATTTGATGAAGCTCTAAGTAAAATTCTGCAACTAATACCATAATTATCCTAAAAGATTTATTCGTTGAAATCGAAAAGAAATCTCTATAAAGTTAATCCCTTTACACCGAGTATAATTTATTGTCACAATGCGTGCTTCATGTATCTCTCTATATTACCCTTGGACTCCTATTTAGTTGTATAAATTTACCTATGACCAATCAACTTCTTTTCTTTAAGTAATATGACATGTTCTCAAACTTATTTATCTTGTTTTGACTGATACTCTTCATTTATAATGTTGGTCCACATTTCTAAACCAGAACTCTTCATGGATTTACAGTTACGTAATGAATAATTTACCATTACACCACATGAATCTTAATGTTCTTGAAAAGACATTATATGATCCAAAGATATAGTTTTATTTCTATATGTAATTAACCTTGTTAATGATACTATTGTTTTATATTGCACTTCTTGAGGAGGTAGAGTTTGATATTCTTCAATAACTTCATTTGATTCTTTAAGTGGAAGATAAATATCATCTTGAGTATTTTCATGTTTAAACATGACTAAAGTAACTATCCTTAAACTATATCATATGATACATGAGTTTCAATTCAATAACAATGATCAATGTGTTGTTATATGCTGGCTTTATAAACTACTTATGTTTGTTTGAACCTTCATGAATCTTTATGGATTCTTCCTCAAAGTGAATATTTATTCCTAAATTCTTCCCCTAAAGTCAATATTTTCAAAGAACCTTGTTGTTCCTGACTCAAACATATTTATAATGAAAGAATCATAAAACTTAAATTCATTTGAATGTTCTGGAATTTAAAAAACAGTTAATTCTCTTAATGTTCATTTTTTATTTAGATATAATGATTCATTTCATATGGACATCCTCAACATACATATGCTTTAAGTTAGGTTTGTGCATAGTCTGAAGTTCACGTGGGATCTTAATGGTTGATTTGGTGGGATATATATTGAGAATCTATACAATACATTTCTTGACCTCTCTTCATAGTAACAGTAGTAGAATTGAATTCCAAATTATACTTCTCACAATATCCTTAAGTATACGATTTTGTCTCTCAAATACGCATTTTATGCTGGGCGAATCTGACATTGTATTTTATGGAGATATGCTGCACTTTTCTAGGTAATTTGCAAATGATACATGATGTTGTTCACTTAAAATGTTATATACGCCATAGTATTCACCACAATGGTCAGATCTGACGCATTTAATGTTCTTACCAAGTTGTTTAACTTTGGTCTTAAAAGTTATGAACATATATAAGGATTTTTGATATATCATAAATAATGTATGGATACTCGTACCAATAGTAGTACTCTTTAAATAAGATAAAATGCTATTGCATGTTTCATAGCGTCTTAAGGAACAATCCACATTTATCGGTATGTCTAAACTATAAGACTTCTTTCGCTATATTTACACCTAACATTTTCATCGTGTTATGTTTTCCTTTAATAAATTGGATTCAAGAATCAAATCTTGAATAATAAATAGAAAATATGATATATTTTAACAATAATTTTATCTATTAATGCCTTGAATATATAACCTACGATTTTGTGTAAAATATTTCCATAATTTCCAGCTTTACAATTTAGTTTATCATATATATGTATGTTCATTGTTTCTTTACGGTGCTTAATAGTATTTAACAAATACAAATTATAATTCATAGTTAAATATACAGTACTAATCACATTATCATATAAATAAAGTGTAATTCGATTATTACCAAAAAAAATTGAATATCCAAAAGTGTCTTTTATATGATAAAAAAATTTCTAAAATCTTTTAAATACAATAAATCTTTACTAGAAAACAACAAATGAAAATTATAAGTTGTATAAATTAAGGACAAACTTTCCTTTACTTGATAAATGGATGTTTTATCATTATTAAAGCTTCGACTTCTTATTTTACCTTGAAGAGAACTACAAACATATTGCAACTGTATCAATCCATCATGTGTTTTTTGTAACTAAAACTAAATTGATTTATGAAAATACTAAAGTTCTGAGGTTAATGTTATCTTTCAAATATCTTTAATACTTTTCACACTTCTTTTTCAGATAACTCGTTCTTTTGCAAACAAAATATCAATTTGCATTGGATGATTCCTTAAATTTATTTGCTCTTGAGCCGGAATCCTTATTAAATACTCAACCATACGTTTTCTTCTCCAGCTTTTCCTTGTTGAGAAGTTATTGTATGCATTTAGTCTCTCATGCTCTTAAGTAGCATGAGAAATCAGTTCACTAACTGTCAACGTCTCACGTTGAGGAAAAAATGAAACGCAAACGTTACTACAACTTCCTCGAAAAGGTTAATCTTATGTGTTTTTAACATTGAGAAGATCATTGACACCATGAAAATATATCATCTTATTGTATTTTTTCCATCAAGATCCATGGTAGAAAGATACATCAATAGCATCTTAATCTCCACTTTATTAATCATGGTAAAAAAAATTCTTAACTCCTTTGAGACACTCAATAGCGTGGGTGATCTTTATCAGAATAATCCTACATAATATCAAAGGTATTCATTCTTTCACAATTACTGAGTACAACTTATTGGACTCATCACACGCTTCAAATTCCTTCTTCTGCTTATGAGAACTATCTTCAGTAATGGAGTGTGTGCTGCATAACTCTTAATGCCAGGTAAAAATCATGATAGTCTAATATAATTTTGTGCCTACTTTTCTTTATAATAAACTAACTCGTTGAAAATGAGAGGTCTGTTAATTAAATGGCTAAAGGAACTTACTACAACAATACACATGCCAAAAAACACATAAACAACACATTTATTGACATAAAAACTTAAAAACAATGTTTAAATATGGATAAAACAGATAAAGATAACTTCATATCGATAATAAGATACTCTATTGTGAGAAAATATATTAATATACACTAGTATGAGTTTGAGAAAAATCAATGTTGATCTAATTTTAATCGACTTAATTCAATGGAATCCTCAAGCATGAATAATTGTAGTGTGATATGCTAGCTTCATAAGTCCAAAAACAATGATCACTAAAGTTTGTTATGTTGGCTTTATGATTTTCTTTTTTGATCAAATACTTAATGACCAATTCATAGTTGACAATCTCATGTTCACAATAAATTATGCCAAATATAGATCACTTTGATATGTATACTTAATGAATACTTGCAATAACCTAAATCATGAACTTCTCAAAACACTAATTAAATTAGTTCAACAAAGATCAATGAAGTGTAATATGTTGCATACACGTCTTACTTACTAAAGTTAAGATGGTCTTAGTCATGCAACCGATATAATACAAAATCACCAAACAGATATATTAAAAATGTACAATTCCAAACATAACATGTGGGCCATGTCCAAAACGAAAACCCATTAAGGTGCACATAAGGTGTCAAACAACAACAATGGATTTTCATTATAGGATACTTGGTGTCACCGCGACGATCAAGAGTGGTACCATAACACAACAGATAGTTGTCGCAACAATATCAAGAATTATCGCAATGATTGACGTCTGATAATATTTTTTCGTGATGATATTAGGGGTTTTTATTGTGAAGAGTTATTGTCTCGTTTTTTACTCGAAATTAGCTTTATGTGCCACTGCAATTCTCTTTTTTTTTTTACAATAATTTGATCCCAAATCGAGTAAAAAAAGTAAATTTTATTTGAAATCAATCTTAAGCGCCAAAATATGTAATTCTAACATGTTTTATCTCTAAAAAAAATAAAATAATCATGCAATTTAACACCCTAAATCTACACACCTACCAGCTTAATCAATAAACAGTTTCAAAGTGTGGATATTTATAAAAAAGTAAAATTTACATGGTCAAAATATATCATTCATTTCAAAAAGAATGACTCTGATACCAATTGATAGATTTCATATCGCACGAACCCTAATATGAATATAAATATACACTCTTTTAATATATGAATATATCTTAGATTCAGAATAAAGAACTTACAGGATGATGAAGATATTGTCTTTCTTTTGCTTTGTTCATGATCTTACTTTTCGTTTCCAATTTTGTGCATTATTGATCTTGATTCATTGTATATTTTATTCTATATTAAAGATCTTGATAAAAGATTTGTTTCTTCTTTATATGTTTATAGATTATAACCAGTAACAACGCTAAATATGTCCATGTAAGTGAGTGAAAGAAAAATTTACTTTTCCCCTCTTTATACTTGATTTGCAATTAAGGTTTTAACTTAAGCTTAGCTTAATTGGAAACATATCCATAATTTCAGTTGTCGTGAGCGGAAACCATAACTTAACTAATTGTTTCTTTACGAATTGGCTGCTAAAAATTATATTTACACTTAAGTGTCAACATTTGGGTTCAATCTTTCACAAAACCCGAATTTGGCATGGTATCTATACAATTACCTCTATAAATAGTTTTCATCTATTTATCTGATTTATATTTATCTTATTTATATAGATTACTTATTAATTGAACCGTCTATCAATAATAGTCAATGCATCATTAGACATATGACAATCCATTTATTGATATTCTTTTATCTTACGATCTTATTATTATTATTATTATTATATATATATATATATAAGATCTTAACCAATTGATATATTTAATTGACACATTTAATTATAGTTGATAAACGTATAAAATATAAGGATTGAAACCCATTTAAATTTCATGTTTATAGAATAAAACTTGTGCCAAAAGTTCAATATATAAGGCTAATGTTATGTAATAGAGGTTGTAAGTCTAAGGACCTAAGTCACAAGCCCATTGGAATTAATGACTCAAGTTCTTGCCTATAAGTTTAACAAAATTTTCATCGATCAAATCCTAAGTAAATATATATATATATATATATATATATATATATATATATATATATATATATATATATATATATATATATATCATTCTCTTCCTCTCTCTCTCATTCTCAAACCCTAATATCTCTTAACCATCTCTCAACCTGCCTCTACCGTGAAACCTTTGGTTAACCTTCAAAAACTCATTCTTCATTCACATTCATTCATAAAAAACTTAATCATTCATATTCATTTATAAAAAACCTACTCATTCACCTATAAACATCTAAACACAATTTTATCTCACCAAACTGGCAATGTATGTCTGGAACTGAGGTCCAAGTAAGACAAGTTTCTCGAAACCTTCACTAAACATAACTGACAACTCAAACTAGTTTTTTTTGCAAATAAACTTAAAATTCAAAATACATAAGAATGTCACTTTCCTTAGAAATCTCATAACCAAATATTATCTCAAATGCCCTAATGTAACATACGCACATGATGCTCATGTTGTAGATCTTCAATGATAGTTAGATGAATGAGGGAGTATTACAGTTGTCTATCATAATATTGTGAAATATGATGGCTACTAGTGGCCTACACATGCATTATCAAATTCAACGGCCTGAAGAGAAAAATAAAGAAGAAAACGATGACGCAATATCATGTTATATTAACAAGTCGTTACCAATACATCATAAGGTGTAAGGCGAATCACTTCCCAGATCTCTCAAAGTTTAATGATCCTAAGGAGAATTCTAACCAAGACTCCTTTAGTGGAGCTAGAAAACATTGCTATCATTCGTAATCGGCTAGAAAGAGCAGGATTAATATTTTATATAGTGGTTGAAGAATGATTATACATGAATCAAAGTGTTGCTCAATGTGACATGAGCAAAATGTTCTTCAAGCTCTATCAATAAACCAATTGCATCATCAAAACTTCCCTAGTGTTTCTCAATATACCAAGAAAACCATAAAACTACCCTTAAACTCCACAAGTAAAACCAACAAGTCAGCATAACTTTCATCAAGTTCCGCTAGTGAAGCAATCAAATTAATAAAAATTTCCTCAGTTTTTCACTCATAAGCTAGTAGAATTCTTCAGTAGTTTATCCAACATGTCAGTTGAGTCTTTATTATATAGGCACCACCGCTATTACCTTAGAGCTACAAGACATCAAATCTAGGAAACTAGGCTTGCATAACTTCAACTATATGATGGCCTAATGAGTAGCAACATTCATCATATATATTCTTCAAGAAAGAGAAACATATTTTTTCAGTTTATTTCATATAAACTAAGGTTTCACCTTCATTGAATCTCTAAATGTGCTAGAGATATTGTATGGAGACTTACCGGAAAACTTTAGCCACTACAAGATGGACAAGTATGATAAAACAAGGGAACCATATCATCACATAGAGCAGTTCTCAAATGTGAAGTTTTGTATCGGAGTATATTATATGCTTATGTGCATGGTATTTTTCATTTCTTCCAAAATAGTGTTGTAACTTGGTTTAATCAACTTTCTTTAGGAAACATATGGAAATGTAGTATATTGCAACCTGCCTTTATAAACCTGTTTATTGGTTCCAAAGTCATCAAGAGAAACATTAACTATATAATTCATTACAAGACACAACTAAATGAAAGCTTTTGAGACTATATTTAATGCTTTGTTTAAACAAAGAATGAACTACGATATTGCCATGATGTAGTGGCTACTGTATCATACTGACAAGGAATTTTTCAAGGAATTTCGGCATAAAATATCATGAAAAAAAGTAAACAACTTCGGGGATATACTCTCTTGCATTGATGATCAAATCAAAGTAGATAATGTTGAGGATAATTTGTGGTTGGAGGGTATTTTAGGGAGTTTGTGAACTGAATATTATTTTATTGGTAGTGAGTAGTGAGATAAAGGAGGTGTGAGCTTGTATTTAATGTTTTAGAAAAATTCCAACCTCTTAACTGAAGTTGGTTGGGGTATTTATACTATTTTTTTTACCTATGGGCCTTATGGGTTGGATCATGGATCTTGTTCAATATTAGCACACAACTGAGTCACGTATTGACTAATCATAATGTTCTTAATTTGTGTGGTTCAAGATATCCCCGAATTGACCCTCCGGTTTTCATAGGGGTGTTCTTCCAAAAATATCTGACCTTATCGGATAAGATACAAAAAATGAATGCTAACAAGGGTACCAAACACTTACTCTTTCTACCAGCCGATATAAAATGCTAACGAGCCTTTTCAGTGGCAGAAAGTTGAGGCAACGAATCCTCGGTCATAGGTTTTAGCTCCCAAACAAGACATAGTCAAAGTCTCGACAAGGCCGAAACAATAATCAAAGTCAAGGTTTCAATGGAAAGACGAGAATAAACTTTATCAACAACTATAATAGCATTCGAAAGTCGGAAAGCCTATATATAATTTAACAAAAACTTACGGGTAATCTATGAAAGAGATAAAGATGTGGTAAAGTTAAGATATCTAGAAAAGATGAGGTCATCGTAGGATATAAGGTACAAGCTAACGTTTTCAAGTTCTATAGTGATGTGGGACACTATATTTAGTACTACCATGACTTGAATGATGAAGTTCAAAATGATGAGGGAAATCTTCTAAAATTTGTAAGAAAAAACATAGTACCAATCTGAGACAAGTTGCGGTTGAACCTCAACCTTCAATAAAGTATGAATAACCACAACTTATGGTAGTTACTGAAACTCCGAGGGCTTTAGAAAATATGGCTATCATGGATATATTAGAAGCATACTTGATACAAATCATCGGTACAATCACCAAAAAGGATTCACTTTTGGATAATTATAAAACTTCTATGAATAGGTATATAGAGTAGTACAGTGTCATGGTCAAATATCAACACACGTTTATAGAAGTCCATATCTAGTAATACGATTAACTGACAATGACCTTAGAGAATTTATGGATTCACACCAAGATGCGGTAAAAACTAGAGTTGAGATAATAAATATATCAGTTAATAGGGTAATGATAAAGATTGATAGTTTGGCCAACATACTGTTCAAAAGATCATATGATACAATGCAAGGTGTGTCATTCCTTACATCATGCAAAATGGTTTTGACTGGGATCATTGGACCAGACACTTCAGTTATTAGATAATTAAACATGGGTGTCGGTCTAGGACATCAAATGTTAATTAAGAAGGTACATTGCTTGTTCATGAAAATTGATGCTCATTTTTTGTACAACATGATTTCAGTAAGACCTTGGTTGGAAATGTTGTAGTTTTAACAATGCATCAGTGCATTAATACATATTGAATTAGAACGTTGGTGTTAGAAGAGTAAACCAAAAATTATAAAGGAATTTTATGAAACCTTCATATCATTTAAGAAATAACAACCAATAAGAGCTCAAATTATGATTAATTATATGGATGAGCTAAAGAGGCCTCTCACTTAATCGAGTCAGAGAAGAGATGGGGTGCATAAAAGTAAAGAAAAAGGTCATTATCCTTATCTGAGACATGCCAACTAACTTCATGTATAAACTACTTGATTTTTTTATCAAATTTTTTGGATATATTTGTATGGATGTCCATGATGAGACAAAAGTCTATGTCTAATTTATGTACTATAAAATATTTATAAATAACAAGTTTTGACCAATCAAGAAAAAGATGATATCATTTTCCTAGCAAAAAACAGAAGCAATAGTGGGTGAGGTAGACAAGTTCAGTGAAATGAGCCTTATCAGAGAAGCATTCTACCACATATAGACAACCGACTCATTATTAGTAAAAAATAAAGATATTAAATGGAGAATGTTTGTTTACCTCATACACATAAACAAGGCATACCCAAATAATCATTTTTCTCTTTTGAGAAGGGATTAGCTGGTGGATGCAAGTTCAGAGAATGAGATATTATCCTTTATGGATGCTTATTCGGGTTGTAACCAAATTGCAATGCATGAACATAATCAAGATCATATTAATTTTATCACAAATAAAGGGTTGTGATATTATAAAATTATACATTTTAAGCTCAAGAAGGCCGGGATACATATTAGAGGGTGATTAACTCATATTTTTAAACCTAGTTTGGCCAAAACTTACACGCATATATTGATGACATGTTGGTTACTAACAACCAATATGAAGCTTATTTGGCAAACATTGCCAAAATTTTTATCAATCTAATAAGGGTTAACCCAAAGCTTAATTCAGAAAGGTGCACCTTTGGTGTAAGATAATGAACGTTTATGGGTTATATGGTCAACAAAAATTCATAGAGGAAATTCATACATAATTTTTAAATCAAGTTGTAATTGAGCCTCCTTGAAGAACTAAAAAAATACATATACTAACGGAAGGTTAGTTGCACTGAACATATTCATTTCATGTTCTTCAGAAAAATATCAGTTATTCTTCCAAATACTGAAAAGAGTTGAGATATTCAATTGAACCCCTTATTGTAATGAATTTTTCAAAAATACCAAGAAGTTTTTAGCCTCCCTAGAGGTGCTAACAAAGTTAAAGATGAGTGGTTCTCTATTTTGATATTTGGTTATATTAGATTATATTGCTAGTTTAGTATTAGTTAGAGGAAAAAAATACACAGAAGGCAATTTAATATTTTGGTGAGTGCCTAATGAACTTCGAGATTTGCTACCTACATGTAAAGAAACTTGTTTTAGCTCTAGTAGTTGCCTTCAGGAAGATGAAGTCATAATTTCAGGCTCATATTATTATACTTAGAAGACCCCACTAAAACACGTACTTAATAAGCTTGATATACTAGGCTGAATGACCATATGATGAGTAAAATTAAGGGATTATGATATTAAATTAAAGTTGAGAACATCAATTTAGGTATTATACCCTTAACATACTTCCTAACTAAGTTCTATTCAGAAATATCTATGTCTTTGGCAGACTAACCAAAGTTAAATTGGCAGGTTCAGAAAGATAAGGGAAGCAATAATTTAGGTTTAAGTTTAACTGGTATTTCCTTAAAGAGAAAGTATGGGTCAAGGTATAAAGTTTGATTTTTATACTTCTTATAATGAGGCATAATATTAAATTGTTATAGTTCTCTTTAGGCTAGTTAACATCACCACGGCTAAACAACTAAAGTTATTTAATGGTTCTCGATTGATAGTTAACCAAAATTTTGGGTGGGCATGTATAAACTAGAACAAAAAATTCAATTTCGTACGTAAAAAACTTCACCGCCAGGTAAACTTGTTTAATTGAATGATTCATAAACAAGTTCCAAGGTTATAGAACTTGATAATCGATGCTCTTGCATCTTTGGTATTTACTGATGAGGGTAGAATTCGCCGATATAAATAATGAGGGTTTAATTGTGGATAAAAGATACTTGGTGTAGTTATTAATGTACTTAGGATCTCTCGGGGACCAATTTGTAAATACGGTATTTGCCAAAGGGCCTCATTAATTATGTAAACAGCCCACCAAGGATTTTAGTGGGTCCACCTTATTTTAGTATAAAAGGTGACCCACTTTCTTGGTAGGTGGGACATTTTGAATATTATTCTATTCCACACACTCTCTCTCTACACTTTATCTCTCTAGTCATATCAAGCACAAGATCCGAAATATTCTTCCAAACATTTATTGACTCATCATTGGCGCCGTCTATGGGAACGAGTGATACAAAAAAGGAATCTTTTTTCTTTGAAAATCACGCTTTACGAGATGAACAATGAAGCTGTAATAGAGAGGGTCGGTAGAGAAGTGATCTGAGCCGTCTCATTATCAGAGGGCGAGGAAGCACCTGGTCGGGAACACCACGACCGGGGTCGGGACAAACGGTCGACCCTAATAATGACCCGAAAAAAGCTCCTTGAAGACATTGCTAGACTAAACGCAGAAAGGGAGCGGGCACTGAACGAGAAAAGGGTCCGGGAAGGAAAAGACAAGGAACCCCTCTTGGAGGATCGTGAGGAGGCCGACCCCACTGGGCCGCGCATCGAAGCCCGACCTGTTAGGTATTATCGAGAGCCTCATCCCGCGGAAGGGCAAAATGCCAGGACTCAGCGGTACCCAGAGGATCATCGCGGTTTGTCAGTTGACTACACCTCGGATGATTCGTCGGGCAGGGAGTATCGGCAGCGGGAAAGGGTCCAGCGCACACAAAATAATCGTTCCCGACGCCTCCGAGGACCCAGGACGGACTCCCCAAAATACAAGAAGGGTAGCACCGAGAAGCAAACTCCTGTGTCCTTTGAGAAGGAAGAAATGCCCGCCGCCAGCCGTGAGGAGCGGGCGGTGCTGCCTCTAGTGTCGTGGCAACCGTCGAACAGCCAGAACCACGGTTACCGAACCAGAAGTCAGTTTATCAGCCCAGGAGATGAGGGACTCTACGGAGTTCAGACAGAAGGACTTGGAGGAGGAGCGTGCGGGTTCGGATTCAATTGGAGGGCATCTCCATTATCCGACGAGATATTGGCGGGACAGCTCCCGAAGCGATTTGACATTTCTAAGCTAGAAAAGTACGATGGGAAGAAGGACCCAGATAATCATTTGGAAGCCTTCAAAAACTTCATGCTGAGTTTCGACAACGATGACAAACTCCTATGTAGGGCTTTCTCCATGACCTTCAGGGACCGAGCATCTAAGTGGTACAACCGTTTACGGCAGGGCTGCATCCGAAACTTCGGGATGTTTTGGACAATGTTTAGGCAACACTTTGTGGGAAGTAAGAGTTTCCAGGCCAACGGAGACACTATTATAAGTTGCAGGCAGAAATTGGGGGAAAGCCTCAGAGAGTACACCAGATGATTCATCGACGCAAAGACCGACCTAGACCACTGTGAAGAGAATGTGGCCCTAACTGCATTCCGCTTGGGTCTGCTCCCAGGACCAATGAAGCAAGCAGTGACGAAGAAACAAGCGTTTACGTTTTCCGCACTTCTAGCTCAAATAGAAAAACAGATATTGATCGAAGAGACCGAAGCGTCTGAGTTGGCGGCACAAATTCAGCAAAGTGCCCAAGCGTCGGTAGTGATAAGGCAGGGCACCCGGTCAGATTACGCTAGGGCAGTCCAACCGGTCAGCACGATACACCCGACCCCGCTTGTATCAGCCAAGCCTTCGGTCCTATCAAGCCCAAAACCAAAGCAAACGAGTCAGACGACTTCACGACCCATGTCTAACAAATGGATCCGACCTGCATACTTCGCCGACCTTACGGAGTGTGTAGCGTCGATCTACGAGAAGACTAAGAAGAGCGGAATGTACCGAAGACCTTTCCCGATACCAACACCTCGGGAACAAAGGAATAACCGATATTGTCGCTATCACGAGGACGTTGGGCATGATACTAAAGACTGCATTGCCTTGAAGAAAGAAATACAGATGCTCATAGAGCACGGAAACCTCCTAGAGTATGTTAAGAAGGCACAGCAAAGTACGACCTCGAAGGAAGTCGTGATAATACCAAAACCAGAAACCACCATGGAAATTTCAGAAGTAACCAATCCTTTCGATGTTTCCATTGAGTACCTCGACCCCAAAGCAAACCGCAACATCATCGGGATTATCGAGGAGGAAGCCGAGGAGAACATCGGTAATGTATGAGGCCTTTGTAAATTTTTTGAATCCCTAACTATTTTTGGGGGAGATTCTATGGCAGGAGTTACACATTCGTCCAGGAAAAGGCACATCGTCAACCTAACCACTCAGTTGGAGGCCCGAACTTACTCCCAGTCCAGAAGCGTCCCGTCTTCGATTCTGTACTTCGACGACGATGACATGAGAGACATAGCCGGGCCCCATGAGGATGCCATTGTAATCGGGGCAGCCATTACGGGGAAGGAGGTTCGGCGCATCTTGGTGGATACCGGTAGTTCGGCCAACATAATCTTCGCATCCACTTTCGCCAAGTTTAGGACACCACCAGTGATTTCACGGTCTGATAGTACCATGGTAGGGTTCACCGGGTCAACAGCCGACGTTATAGGAGAGTTTGAGGGCGTAGTCCAATTAGGTTGCGGCCCATTCAAGACAGAGGTTACGGTTTTATTCGTGGTAGTAGACGCGCCGGCTTCCCACAATGCCATTTTCGGCCGATCGTGGATATCGCGAATGCATGCGGTGTCTTGTATAATCCACCAGTGTTTAAAATACGTGGTCGGAAACAACGTGGGAGTGGTCCGAAGCAGCCAGAAAGCAGCACGGAAATGTTACCGAGCAGCATTGGCACCTAAAAAAGATCAAGAGATGATTCAATCTCGAGAATAGCAATTAAAGGGGCTCGCCCCGGAATCATTGCCCGTTGATGACCCCAGGGAAGCCCCGAGCCTTTTGACGACGGACGAAGAATGCGAGCAACACCAATTCGCTGCGGGGAGATTCCTGCGGATTAGGGTATGCCTCTTACCGATCTTCATGGAACAGCTGCTGACTCTCCTGCGGGAAAACCTAGATTTGTTCGCATGGTGCTCAAGAGATGTCACCGGGGTCCCGGAATCTTTTGCTGTTCACAAGCTAACTGTTAACAGAAACGCCAGACCGATCTCCCAAAAGCGTCGGGCTTTTTCCCCAGAAAAAGTAGACAT
The DNA here is from genome assembly GCA_036936605.1 of Limnanthes douglasii subsp. nivea. NCBI lineage: Eukaryota > Viridiplantae > Streptophyta > Magnoliopsida > Brassicales > Limnanthaceae > Limnanthes > Limnanthes douglasii. The sequence goes on from JAUPFV010000002.1 coordinate 276,013,918, forward strand.
TATCTTACGAGAAGTCGAGAGAATGATCAGCGTCGGTCATATCAAGGAAGCAAGTTACCCGTTGTGGACTTCAAATCCCGTTCTGGTCAAGAAGAAAAACGGGAAATGGAGAATGTGCGTGGATTTCACCGACCTTAATCGGGCATGTCCGAAGGACCCCTTCCCGATGCCAAGAATCGACCATTTGGTAGATTCGACGTCGGGTAACAAATTGCTATCATTCATGGATGCATACGCCGGTTATAATCAGATCAAATTACACGCTGCGGATCAGGAAAGTACCACATTCATCACGGGCCGAGGACTATACTGCTACAAAGTAATGCCCTTCGGGCTAAAAAACGTCGGCGCAACATACCAAAGGCTAGTTAACAAAACGTTCGAGGGTCAAATTGGGAGGAATATGGAGGTGTACATCGATGATATGTTGGTTAAAAGCGGCACGGATGAAGCCCACCTTACCGATCTGAGAGAAACCTTTGATAACCTGCGGGGAATAAATCTCAAGCTTAACCCGGAAAAATGCTCCTTCGGGGTCCGGTCAGGAAAGTTCCTAGGTTTCTTCGTTAGCGAGAAAGGGATTGAAGCCGATCCCGTCCAACTTCGAGCTCTGACCGATATGACTCCGCCCCGGAGCATCAAGGAAGTCCAGATCCTAACTGGGCGTCTGGCTGCCTTAAATCGATTTATTTCTCGGTCATCTGATAAGTGCGCTCCCATTTTTTCAGGTCTTGAGACAAGCCAAAAATTTTGTGTGGACTCCCGAATGTAACGAAGCATTCTTGGGAATTAAACGATATTTGTCATCCCCGAACCTCTTGACAAAGCCCGTCGTTGGCGAGACACTGCTCCTTTATATCGCGGTTACTGACTTTGCGGTTAGTGTGGCTTTGATCAGTGAGTCGGGACCGACCCCTACAGCGGTTTACTTTGTGAGCAAAAGCCTGCTGGATGCGGAAACTCGGTATTTAAAGTTGGAAAAAATGGCACTCGCCCTGGTGACAGCAGCGCAAAAAATGCGCCCGTACTTTCAAGCCCACCCTATCATAGTCCGAACCTCATTCCCACTCAAGTACATCCTCCAGCGACCAGACATGTCCGGGAAAATGTCCAAATGGTCGGTCGAGCTGGGCGATTTTGACATCGACTTCGAACCTCGGGCGACCGTTAAAGGCCAAGTCCTGACTGATTTTTTAGTGGAGTTCCATTCCGAACGTCCTGATCAAGACGCGCCTTCCCAAGAAGCCGCACTGAGCGAATGGACTGTCAGTGGCTGTGGAGCAGGGATACAAATAGTAACCCCATCGGGCATTAGCATGCACCAAGCCGTCCGATTTGGTTTCCATACTTCAAACAATTAAGCTGAATACGAGGCTGCTCTGGCAGGATTACGGTTAGTGCAGGTATGTGGGGCAAAACGAGTACGCCTCATAAGCGATTCCCAACTTTTGATAACCCAAGCTTCCGGGAGTGCGGAAGCTCGGAAAGAACATCTGGTACAATACCTAGCAGCACTCAGAGTTCTAGCCGCCTCGTTTGACAAAGTCACCTACGAACATGTCCCGAGAAGCGAAAACATAGCCGCAGATTCTTTGGCAACACTTTCCTGCTCCAGTAACTATCCTTAGGTGACCGAACAAGAAAGCCCGTCTATTATCAAACGTCACGAGTTAGACAACCGACCTGAAATCGCCTGTCAGATCTCTTCGGTAAAAATCTTAGATTGGCGGCGTGACATTATCGCCTTCTTGGCTGAAGGTCGGTTGCCTAGTGATAACGCCTCAGCTCGGAAAGTACGCAACAAGGCTCGGGGTTACGTCCTGTTAGGTGAAGTACTGTATAAGAAATCCTTCAGCCGCCCCCTGCTCCGATGCTTAGGGGTCCATGAATCACAAATAATTATATCCAAGCTGCATGACGGTGAGGGTGTAGCATATTGCGGTTACAAAGCCTTAATCAGAAGGATTCTTCTCGCAGGATTCTATTGGCCGACGATAACAGCAGATGCACGACTAATAGTCAAAACTTGCGATACATGTCAACGATTCGGAAACGCGATAAACGTCCCCGCGGCTCCTCTAGAGTCCATATCCGAAGGACTACCCTTTGACCGATGGGGAATCGACCTTGTCGGGCCACTACCAATGGCATCGGGAGGAAGACAGACGATCGTCGTGGCAGTGGACTATTTTTCCAAGTGGGTTGAAGTTGAACCTTTATCCGCCACCAAGACCAAAGATATCATCAAATTTATCTGGTCTAACATATGTTGTCGGTTCGGGGTACCACAGAGGTTAACTATGGATAACGAACCGTAGTTCGATAGCGGGGAAATGAAAGCTTTCTACACCACTCATAAGATCAGGCAATGTTTCTCTGCTCCTTTTCATCCTCAAGCAAACGGGCAAGTCAAAGTAACCAACCGGACCATTTTGGACGGCCTCAGAAAAAACCTTGAAGGAAAGGCCGGAAAATGGCCCGACTACCTACAAGAGGTACTGTGGGCTTACCGAACCACCCCCCGAACGGCTACTCAGGAATCACCTTATGCCTTAGTATATGTATGGACGCGGTTACCCCTGCGGAATCCATTTTTCCATCTTTCAGGGTCGGTACCTATGAGGAGGAAGCGAACGACGATAGCCGACGACTCGGGCTCGATCTTATAGAAGAGAAGCGCAATCGCGCCCAATTGAACTCTTTGCACTATCAGACCTTGATAAGAAGTCGATACGCGTCTAAAGTCCGCCGTCGGGAGTTTAAGGTCGGTGACAAGGTTTTGAGGCGCGTATTTCTTCACACCAAAGACAAAAGCCTCGGTAAACTCGCCCTGAATTGGGAAGGGCCCTACGAAATCGTGGAAAAAATCAAGAGCGGGACATACCGCGTGCAAAACAGGCTCGGGAACCCTTTGAGACTACCATGGAATATTGAACATCTAAAATTGTATTTAGAATAGTGGCAAAATGTTTGTAGTTCGTTCGACGTAATCTGTAAAAATTTATTGGTCGGGGATGCACTATTTCCTACCTCGGTGGCGCGAGAAGGTTTTAACGAGGCATCATAAACACCCGATCACCTGATTACATTAATCAAAATTTTCTTTTGCCTTCCAAATGTTAAAGTGTTACGACCTTGGTCAGCTGACGAGTTGGTCAGCGTCTGTTCCCGCTAATGTTAATGGATCTACATATTTAATTTTCCCAACCCTTTGGGAAATGTTTCAATGATACATTGATCTACAGAACCTTAATGGGTTTTTCAGTTTTTACAACTGATCTACATGTTTAATTTTCCCGACGCTTTGGGAAAAGTTTCAATGATACATTGATCTACAGAACCTTAATGGGTTTTTCAGTTTTTACAACTGATCTACATGTTTAATTTTCCCGACCTTTTGGGAAAAGTTTCCATGATACATTGATCTACATAACCTTAATGGGTTTTCAGTTTTTACAACTGATCTACGTGTTTAATTTTCCCGATCCTTTGAGAAAAGTTTCAATGATACATTGATCTACAGAACCTTAATGGGTTTTTCAGTGTTTACAACTGATCTACATATTTAATTTTCCCGACCCTTCGCATAAGCATCAATATTACATGTTTTTCTTTTTCAGACCTCATCAGAAATTTTACAAATTACACTGATCAGACCCTATTTTGGTTTTTCACAAAAACACTTTGGTTTACCTAAGTAAAAACACCCGCAAATTATGGTAAGAAACAAGGATTGCATACTCAAAAACAAATATCGAAATGTTCACAGGAAATAATGTTAGGGGACCCCCCGGCCCCCAAAGATATTACAGAAAAAAAACAAAAAAAAACCAACAAGTAACGAAACTGCCAGCCGATCACTCACTATTCTCCTCCTCGGACTTCGTATCGTCCGACTCGTCCTCACAAATCACTCCCTCAGGTCGGCCCGCCTCGGGTACATCTAGCCACATCGCCCCAAGATGAAGGGTCGGGAAACAGTTATGGAACGAAAGCACATAAGCGGCTTTAGCATCGGCCGCCTCTTTGTCCGACCACTTCTTGCACTTATCTGCAAAGGCGGTGTTCGAAGCTTTCATCTTTTGGATCTCCTGAGCTAGAGTGGCAGCACGATCTTCCCCGACCTTTTTCGTCTCCTCCGAGATACGGATAGCCTCTGCAGCCCGCCCCTCTGCTAATTCCTGCGCGGTCTTGGCACTCCGCACTGCCTCCTTTAAACGAGCGATTTCAGCCTCCGCGCCCGCTAGCTTCTGGCTCAGCTCGGCCGCCCTACGCTCTTTCAGGGCCGCGGGTACAAGCAGGTTGTACAAAGACAAGGCCAGTCCATCCGATCCTTGCAGCGGGAAAGTGTGCGGCGAACCAAGCATCGTTAGCACCGGGTACCGAGGACCGCTGGAGGAGGCTGTGGCTGGATCCGATGCGTTGGGAAGGTCGGCGTCATCCGGAATCACCACTACGGGATCCATTGGCGATTTACCTTTAACCCCACCGAACTGATTAAACAGCTCTGGTACAGTGGGATTATCTGCCCCAGCAACGCCCCCGCTCTCTTTGGCCCGCCTTGGCTTCTTCTGCTTAGCCCCTTCAGCGTCGGTTCGGTTTTTTCTCTTAGGCACCAGAGGCTGGGCCTGGTTAGATGCGCCACCCTCAGCATCATTCGCCGCTATCCGACCCGCTCCCTCCCCACCAGCTGCATTCTGACCCCCGACCTCGTCATCTGACTTTGGGCGCTTGCTAGGCGCCTTATTACGTTTCGGGAGGTACAACTGATACCCAAGAGCGTCGGTTTTAGCAATAATGTCCTCCAGACTGGGGGTCCCGCGGTTTCTCAATGGTCAGTATCTCCGACGAGCAACGCCAGAGGTTACTCTTGAGCAAGTTGGTGTCCTTGAAGGTCTGATGCATCGCCTGACCCCACTGCTTCTTCGAAAAATCCTTCAACACTTGGAAAGTGTCTTCAGCAGCTTTCGAGAAGTCCTTCTTTAACCCTTGCAAGAACTCCTTCGACACTACACGGAGGGTCGGTACCGTCACGGACCCAAGAACGAAGCAGCTGCCTCTTATTCTCCGGGGTGTAGGGAAGACCGTTCTCCCAGCACCCGCTCAGAAACACGAACCGATGCTTCCAGCCCTTATCTCCCTCCAGAAAGTCGTTAACTATCTTCCACTTGTTTCCCAAGGAAGAGTAGAAGAACGGGGACTTAGGAGCCTTGGACAGACCTGACATAGCGATATATTAGTCCATAGGCGTAACCCGACCTAAAAGGCGGGAAGCCATTATGCAGGACATTAAAGTGTACAAGGCATTCAGCGTCAGCTGCGACGAGCAGATCTGGAGGATGCGGAAGTAAAGCGCGATCTCAGGATCTAAGGGGAAGCGAAGACCCCAATTGAATAGCTCGGTAAACACCACTATTTCCAGAGATCGGACGTGAACAGGAGTTTCCCCAGGGACCGGGAACCGAACCATGACGCATTCAGGAATTCCCCAACGGATCAGCAGCTCCTTGTGCTTGGACTCAGGGAAGTAGAGAGAAACGATGTCCTTCGAAGAAAGCCAGCGGAAATAGGAGGTGGTGATTGCGGCCTCGATTTCTTCGGGCAGAGGATCGTCTGGAGGGTTAGCAGCGTTCCCAACAGCGGCGACGTTGACCTCCGCGGGAGCAATATCTACCTCCGATTCTTCCAAATCGGGGATCAGAGCTTGGTCAGAGCTTCGGGCTGTAGCAGTGTTCGGATCCGACGATCGTACCCGAGAGCTTGAGGGTTCAGCAACATTCCCAGAATGAGCCCGGTGAGCCGCGTCCAATTCCTCTGGCGTCAGCCGACGCTTAGGCAGACCTAAAAAAGTTACGACAGTGTTAAGACCAGTCTGGTACCCTCGAATTGAGGGAGTAAGCTGAACCATTTCAAGATAATTACCTCCTGCGGGAGATGTAGGGGGACTGTTTTTGCCCATGGTCAAGAACTTAGTTTTGCGGACGCGTCGGGGCAGGAACGGAGGCGACGGAACGTATGAATTTACAGACAATAGGGTCGGATTCTCCGACCGAACTACAGGGGAACAAGAGGAGCTGCTGCTGGAAGAAAGGACAACAGTCTCTGGAGATAGGCTAATCTCGGGAGACAGAGAGCCAGGAGGTTCGGGCAGAAGGAATGATTCAGCAAGGATTGGGGTAGCTAAAACGGGGTCGTGAGGATGTGGAACGGGAGTAAATGGTTTGGAATTAGATCCCCAAATCAAGCCAGCGCGTCGGTACTCTTCGGCTCGGTCTCCGATGCTAGCCCACTCTTTGAAACTCCACACAGGTTTTTTCTTTTTCTTGGCTGGTGTTTGCTTTGGGTGTCGGGGTTTCATAAAACAAAAATTCCCTCTCTAGAAATGATAAGACAGCACTTTCTCTCTCTAGAATGCCTCTGAGAGAAATCAAGAATTGTGGAGTATTTATAAGCAATGTTGAATGACCGAGGAATATCAATTGACAAAAGCACAGCGAGAAGACGAAGAGTCTCCCTAAAAAACTAGTCTGGCAAGGACGCATATCATAAACAGGCGACACGTGTTGACCACCTTCTGACAAAGGCTTACCTAGGCTAGCCCCTTCGAACCGACTGATGAGATGGGCTTTCTTGACCTGATCCACCGCGAAGAACCGGCCCATCACAGTGGGGCTAGGGATAGAAGCCGAAGAAAACGCGGGAACCGACCTGACCAGAACCGTGAACACCGGGCAAGGAATGTCTAGCAGAGCCTGAGTGTTGCCCTCAGGTAAAGTCAATTAAAAAAAATTCTTCGGGAGTGTCGTCAAACACCTGTGGGTCAGATCGGGACGGGACACATCGTGGAATGCCCGACGCTTTTTGAAAAGGGATGATTCATCCAAGAATAAGCCATTGGCCCGAAGCACTGGAAACTGCGGACGATAGGTGCAGGCCCGGCTATGAGTCTCCGCTCCTGATACTCCCGAAGACCGGGGGGCTACTGATGAGGGTAGAATTCACCGATATAAATAATGAGGGTTTAATTATGGATAAAGATACTTGGTGTAGTTATTAATGTACTTAGGATCTCTCAGGGACCAATTGTAAATACGGTATTTGCCAAAGGGCCTCATTAATTATGTAAACAGCCCACCAAGGATTTTAGTGGGTCCACCTTATTTTAGTATAAAAGGTGACCCACTTTCTTGGTAGGTGGGACATTTTGAATATTATTCTATTCCACTCTCTCTATCTACACTTTCTCTCTCTAGTCATATCAAGCACAAGATCCGAAATATTCTTCCAAACATTTATTGAATCATCATTTACGAATTCAACATCAAGGGTGATCATCTAGGAAAATACCTAAATCACTCTATGAATGAAGCTTCTAGAAGAGATAATTTATATAATCGAACTAATTATCAACCAAATAATAATGTATTTTTGTTAAAAACAGTTATGGTCTACCGGGTGTGCGGGCATTACTATCGCCAATATATTTCATTAATATCGTCGGTACCCATATATTGGCGGGCTGGTGTACCTCCGATGCTATTTTAGACGCACCACCAATTCAAAATGACACATTGATGTAGGCACAACATTAAGTTGCAGGTGTTTGTCTAAGCAACTAACGATACTCATGCTTCAGTACCATTGGTATTGAAGTTAAAATACTGGTAGTACGATATTGGTATTGACGGTATGACGTCATGCATACTTTTTTAGGTTTTTCTATATGTTTTGGTTTTAATTTTCAATAATTTGGCATTGTAAAAGGTAAATGATACCAGTGGAGTAACAAAGGATTGCACTGATTAGGTTACGAGTACTAGAAACGACAATAGTTTGGTTATTGTATTAAAACATCACGATGATAGTGAAAAGAGGAAAACCCATAGACCATTTATTCTAATATGAGAGATGCGGATCATATGCGAGGTTGGTAGACTTAAAAGATGAAGTCTATCGGGAAAAAAATGTGGATGTCCTTTTAAGCATAAATGAAATATGGTAACTCGTGACGAATGTGCCTTAGAGTTCGTATGCGGGGTTCACAACCATAAAACTGCAAAAGCACATAAAGTCATTCGTATGCAAGACGTTTTTTACAGAATATTTGAAATTTGTTGTTAATTATACAAACATGTTAACTCGTCCTCACGAAATTTTGGTAAAGTGAAATTTTTGAACCCTAAAAATTCATCATATATGCTCAATGTATATAATACTCGACAAAAATAGCAGAATATTAAGAAAGGTGATCACTCATAATTCCAATACTTTTTAGGTGATCACTCAAAAGGTAAAATAGTTATCAATGGCATAGATCGAGCGAAAACCAAAGTGATATCATCACTTGAATATATTTTATACATCAGGTTAGTGTGGATTTGTGATGTACATTTCTAAATTGTGCTACTAACAAATAATATCTACAAGATTATAAGGGAAGAGATATCGTTATTACAGGTCGTTTGAGCAACTTTTATCAGTATGAATTTGTACATCAGATTTGCATTTATGTATGGGGAGAAAGTTGACAACCACAAGTTGGTATTCAATTGTTATCAATCGTTGACTGATGAAAATGTAAATAATCAAAGAGTAAAAGCAATTATAAAAAGGATTTTAATTTATATATTTTGTAGTTAGAGGATAAATTAAATGTAAAGTGTGAATATCAAGGACTACAAGTGTAATTAGTTATAACTTATAACCGATCAGTTATTCATACCCCTTTCTTATAAATAGAGAGGAAATTTTAGACATAAAAATTGATTGACACCTTTTACCCATAGTTTATCTTAATCTTTTTCTCTCTCTATAATTACTTTGAACATTTTCTTCATTCACAAAATATTTAACACTTAACAGATGGTAACTAACTCCATTGAAGAACCATATGTTGTTTTGACAGATATAAACTTAACGTTGGTCAATGCTCTCAAATAAATGTTGCCGAATACAACACATATGTTATGTCGATGACACATTAACATGAATGTCTTTGAGAAATCAAAGAAATTAATCAATGATAAAAAATCCTATGATTTTTACGTTTGTGGAATAAAATAATGTTCTCGAGAATGGAACTCGCATTCAATAACAATCGAGATGAAAGGCTCTGTGAAGTTAGCTATCCTAAATAAATCGAATAAAGTGAAAATTCTTGGTAATTTATTTATAATGATAAATTATCACGTGAAAAACTAACACGTTCATACATTTTGTAACCAAACCAGTATCCGCATAAAAAACACTCATTCCATCAGGAGTGTTTCACTGGTACGAAAAATATAATTCGATTTGTTTAGGGGTAAGTTGAATTTTTTGCTTGATATGTAACATCGAGTAATTAAAGCATCATTTAAAAATATTCAACTTATAGCCCAACATAAATTTATACACAAGTTGTATAATGATCTTATAGGTAACGTCTCGTACATTACTTTATATATATATATATATATATATATATATATATATATATATATATATATATATATATATATATATATTATCAGAAAAATTCGAATGTTCCAAAAAAATAAAGTTGCTCGTACAAATTACATTTATAATATATGACTATGTAAATTATGTTTTGTTCGTACGACATATGTGAATTAAAAAAAAAACGCATCGCACATTTAGAATTTTTCAAATATCATTTGAAGAGGTTACATATAGTTGTACGTACTAATCTAACAAATGCATGCCTATTAGAAGAAAAACTAGATAAACTCGTTCAGATTTTCATGTAAACCAAGGACAAAGGATGCATAAAACATGTATACACCAAATGGTTTGGCATATTTTATCTTGAAAATATTTCCTTTTAAAGTGTTTAGATAAATAGTAACAATATGACCATCCACTTGTCAACGTAAATTATTTGTTGTTGTATTTTCTATTATATGATTTTTTCTATTCTGAACGCGCAATAAATTCAAAAGATATAATCAAAATATAATCCAAATACAAAAACAACATAATTTATATGTTGCGACTAAGAAAATATAAGCAAAATTAAAATTCATATAACAACAAAGATCTAAGGAGCAATTATCTTCATAATTCGTTGCGCAAAAATCCTCACTTATTTTATGTTGTTGCCAATAGTACTGTAGAACTTTTGAATTGCATCTAGTGTATCAAGATCAATAACAATATTATGAGTGATAAATACCATCCATACCTCTTCACATATTCATCGTACCGAGCCGTCGTGGACTTGCGGTTTCCAGAAATAAAAAGTCTCCTACGTTTCTCAAGAACTAAATGGTTACACCATTTATTTTAATATGTTATCCTCCATGGGTATTAGTTGTGCTCGTTCTTCTTAATATTTGGTCTAGCTTCTTCATGAGATGCCAATTTGTCCTAGATCATACCAAACTGCCGCATCACTTGATCTGACATATATTATTCAATGCTCTACATAATCTGAATTGGATATTTATAAAGCATGAACACTTGTCCGAGATTTGAGCCCGCATATCTGCATATGGCTCAAATATCATATGTAAACAAACACAAAATTTAACATGTTTCTAGAACCAATAAATAAAGTACAAATTAACAAATAATTTTTTAAAATATATTTCTATCAAACAAACAAAACATATACTCCGGGTTTAGTAAAAGTAAAAGAATAAAAAATATAATACTTATATCATTGTATTTGATACCAACAAAAATGTTGCGATAGTAGTTTTTTCGTCGAACATTCACGCCCGTAAGCTTCTTTGACAACCAGATAATAAGCTTTGGATTAAGTATGTTATACATATCTTTAAACCGAGGCGAAAATAATGATAATGGTTGTATAAAGATTTTTTTCGAAGACTTTGACGCTTCTCCCAACCTACGATGTAGACACGACATCACGCACGTCCCCCATGCTATATTTGAAAGTTGTTCATTATTTTCCAAAGATGCAAGTATGCCCGTCTTTACAGACTTCTTGCTGGTATTAAAAAAAATCGTGCAATCAAATAAATACATTAGGTAAGTACGTGCATCATATATGACCATGTCTCTAGTTCGTCATGGATTTGAATCTAGATATGCAGGACCTGTAAGACATCCTTAAGCTATCTCAGACCAAATCAAACTTATCTCTAGTTCTCTAATATTTTACGAACATCAATTAGATGAAACTCCCAACAAATAAATATATATGTCATACTGATCCTCAAAAGTAGGGCTCTCCTTGAATTTTACTATTTTGCCCTCTACCAAAAAGTATGTAATAACAAACATATCGTCAACAGTGATAGTCATCTTCTTGATGCATAATTGGAATGTATTAGTTTCATGATGCCATGACTTGAGGAAAACCTCGTTCAACTAAGCGTTTGAGTTGAACATAATTTTAAACTTAATTTGGTCACTCAGGTCTCATTTCTATAAAAATCTGTATATAGCTTTGATGTTTATACATTATGAAACTGTAAAAATAAAAACAAATATAAAGAAGAGTATTGTTGTAATATATCTAATACAATTACAAACCAAGTTACATATATATATATATATATATATATATATATATATATATATTCAAATATGATTAAACTTAACCTCCTAAGAAAAGTGTTGTATGCCTAATGTTATCGACTTCAACTCTAGCCATATCAGTAGGTTGTTCAATGGAGTGTCAACCTCCACAGGTGAATCTTCATTCATTGATAGTGATCACTAGGTGAACCACATGTTTATTCACGAGTTATTTTAGAAACATCATACTTGATTCGCTGCAAAACCGTTTTGTATGCAATTTTACCCCATTAGTCTAAATTGATTTAATGGCATGAGACACAGAATAAGTGGTAATATGTGAAGTCTCAATTGGCTGAGCGGTAAGGGCTTGTGAGCTGCTAATACTTTATAGACACGTGTTTTTTCATGTGATTTTTCACGAGCGATATATGGTTTTTTTGTTTGGAACAGCCTTGACCTTTTTAATTTTTTTCTTGACCTATCATTCTCCGTTTGCATGCGATAAAAAAAGTTAGTTAAATCATAAATAAAAATAAAACAAAATAATATAAAACTGATAAAATTATAAAATTGAATTGATATTGTTAGTACATAAACAATACATAGAAGATCTGTACCAGAAATATATCGGTTCTTTAGCACTAGGGTTTCGCAAGACGGTGCCATAATTATCGAAAAATAACACACAAACCGATACCACAATATAAATCGATTACACATATGCCTTTGACTCATTAAATTGATGATACTTCTTCCGAATCATTAAATTTAACAAACCAATTTAGAAACTTTATAAACATAAAAAATTAAAATTTTACTATTATTCTTTACCAAATTGGGGGAATTTGGTATCGTTGGAGAACTCAATTTTTTTTTGGGTGAAGCTATTTCCTCCATAAGATTTATTATTTCCTCCATCTGAAATTTCTAAAAAAATACGTAACATTTGTTTTTACTTTTTTGTCCTCAATTTACTTTCCAATTTATATTTTGATGCCACTATCCAATATCCAACCCTTATTCCAACAAACATATCATTAAGTCAAATTACATCCAACATATATCATCTAACTTCTAAAATTAAACCCTAAAAACAAAAAAAAAACTCAAATTTCTTAAAAATTAATCATAAAAAAAGAAGACACTCTAACCAAAGATCCAAACACCTCAGAACATCACCCAATCAACCAAAAAGACAATTTAGTCTTGTAAAAATGGCAACAAACAAATATTAGAGAGTCATAAATAAAAAAACAAGTTAAAGTTTTTTTAAAAAAAAAACAAATCAAAAACAGATTTCTAAAGTTTTATATAATTAATTTGATAAAAAAAACAAGAAATCTATTCATGGAACTCAATATGCATGAAACAAATTAAAAAAAATTGTAGCAATAGAGTTCCGAAAACTGTAATTTTAATAGAGATTTTTACCTTTGATAGATTGCTTCAATCGAAAGTGGTGGTTAGGTTTTTTTCTCCATTAAAAGAGTTGATGACTGTGTATTTATATTGGATTAGAGTTTATGGGTGGAAGTAAATATGATGAGTAGAAGATTGCTGGAAAATATTAAGATAGATTTGATGTTTGGATGGTTGTTGGATAAGAATGTAAATATGAGTGTTTGAAGTAAAATTAAAATAAGGGTAAATTAATAATTTTCTTTATGGAGGAAATAGTAAAGTGGAGTATATTTTGAAATATGGGGGAAATAAAAAATCTTACGGAAGAAATAGCTTCACTTTTTTTTTTTACAGATTAGATTTGATTTAGAAAATGATCATTAACATAATATTTTTATTTAGAAAATGGTTGGTATTATATTGATAATTTTGTTGTTTGAAAGCCAAAAAGGATTTAAAGAAAAGGTTAGAAAAAAAAAGTTGAATTTTAAAAAAATAATAGAAAACAATATTTGAATTTAAAATAGGAGAGGGATTAAAGTATTGGTCGGACAAATTATAATTAGGAGGATTAAATATTAAAGGAGATGATTTAACGAAACTTCTATTTTTCTTATTAAAAGTGAGATTATCATGGTTGACAAATAATACTATATTACTGAAGAATAAAAAGAATATAGTATAATATTAAAACTAGCGTTATGGTCACGCCAAATAAAAGAGAAAATGCGCACGGTTATACTTATCAACACACAAAAGCCACCACACTATATAAACCCCTCTCTGATTGTATATAACCACAAAAACCCTTCTTTTCACAGCTTGTTTCTCTCTCTAGAAATTGGTAAAAGCAATCTCTAGATTGTTAGAGAGAGAAAGCATCGGAGATAGATATGGATCCAGATGCAGTTTCAAAAGCATTCGTCGAACACTACTACTCTACCTTCGATGCAAATCGCTCCGGTTTAGCTAACTTGTACCAAGAGGGATCGATGTTGACTTTCGAAGGCCAAAAGATCCAAGGATCTGCCAATATCGTTACTAAACTTACTAGTCTTCCTTTCCAGCAGTGCAAGCATCACATCACCACCGTTGATTGCCAACCTTCAGGTCCCGCAGGAGGTATGCTCGTTTTTGTATCCGGTAATCTCCAGCTTGCCGGCGAACAGCACGCTCTTAAGTTCAGTCAGGTATTTCTTTCTCTCTTTAGCTTCCGGAATATCTTCTTTGTTGCGGTGGTGCGGGGTTTGTTAATTGTGTTTCCTTAGCTATATGAGTTCTGATTGAATCGATCTGTTGTTCTTATATGATTGGATTGTGTGATGATACTGATCCATTGTTTTTGTTTCGATCTATATTTTTAAATTGGACTTAGCTTTAGGATTTTATTCTCTATTATCCTGCTAGATCTGAGAGCAGGCAGGCTTTTGTATCTACTTTGGTATTAGGATTTTTGATCTTTCGCTTTTGTGTTTTGGTGTACTTGTGGCAATGGTAGGGATGCGATTTAATCGAAGTACATATTCAATTTGAGCTAGCTTGAGTTGATAACTTGAATCGTGTGTTTTAGGTTTTATGTTTGGGTACCTACTTATGGCTAGGTGCAGGATTATCTTGTATTAGTACTCTGTTTGTATAGTAAACAGACCTAAATTTCCTCTACTTATCTAGCATTGCAGTAGTATAAAGAGGATTCTAATCGTTTTCATGTACACTATACTCACTTCATGTTTTCTTGCATTTAGCTGTATGTGCAACATTGTACAGGACTAATGTCGTTTGAGTAATCAACTTAGGCACTAATGTTGCTTTTCAAGTTCGTATGCCTTACATTGGACCAATGGATAATGCATATGACTCTAACCTGATTTTTTCTTTGTGCTGGTGTTTGGATACACCCTAAATTTCACTGATTGATGACCCTAGCACTAAAATATTAGGTTAGGGTCATGGATCATGTTGTTCTTTGACAGCCCCACGATGAGTTATGTTCATGTGCTATTAATTTGTGTGACTTCTTGATGTTTTAGTTGGCTTTTCTAGAGAAAATAGTTCATGGATGTACTTTCTAGTATTGTTTTCCGGTGTCTTGTTGATAATTTTGTTAACATTAAAACATTGTGGTTTCTACGTCCAGATGTTCCATTTGATGCCTACACCACAAGGAAGCTTTTACGTCTTTAATGACATATTCAGGTTGAACTATGCTTGATTAAGATTCACTACTCTTGGGTGCAGTGGGGTGATCGCAATATATATATGATCTGCACACCGAACAAAAGCTAAAACAAGTTTGCTTTTATTGTTTGTTTAGTTTTTAGACATTATGAATTGAGAACCAATATAATCTTCTTCATTGTAATGTCTCTATTATTTATGTCTTTATCCTTTTTGCCATCCAGTGGCCTGATTGGTTTAAGTTTGTTCTCATGAATTGAGTGTGGGGAGCTTTTAAAGGTGTTCTTGTTCGACTTGCCGTTTTATACCTAGATGAAGCCAATAGTTTTCTAGGCATATTGTTTGGTAAAACACATTTCTCTCTATATAAGATGTTCACTTTGCACTGGCTAAGAAAATTTGTTATAGAGATATTAGAATTAAAGCTATCATGGTTATAATCTGCGAAGGAGTTTTCTTTTGTTTTTTCTCTTAAGAGACAAATTACTAATTTTTTTTCTTCTTCCGTTTCAAAAATATGATAAATTTAACAAACAAAAAAATTAATCTACCATTTTTATTAGATATTTCTTTTACTTGTATCCTACTTTTATAGTTAGATTTTTTGTTAGAAAATTTAACTTTTTGTAAATGTTATGGTTCAAATATGTTTTAAAAAACATTAAGAATATATTATATATTATAGGTTATTGACTATTGAGATTTTAATCTATATGTTTTTCTATTAAAAATTATTTTTGTAATTAAGTATATGTCGATATTGACAAATTAAATCAATGATATTTAGTAGTATTGCTTTAACATAAATTTAAAAATAATATAAAATATTTGATTAAAGATATTAAGTAAATAACATGATATTTAGTAGGTTGAAAAATTAAATTTGCATGTAATACTTTTGTATAGAAAATATATAGATAAAACATGTCGTTAATGGTGTAAATTTTATTTAAAGTTTAACTATATTTTTATTTGCTAAATATTTTATCCTAAAATATTCGGTCAAATAAATATACGAGAGGAATTCAAATTGATATTAGTTTGAAATTCTTTTATGAAAAATAACTTCTTTTTTTTGGAATAGTAGATTTTCAAATTATTTAAAAAAAATGCTAAATACGAAATATTAAAAGTACGTAAAAAAAGTATGTTAAACCATATATTAAATATATATGCGTTCAAGTGATAACCACTAGCGACACGCTATGATTTATAATACAGATCGAACATTATTCTTTTAGCATAAAAATCCAACATTCACCTGTGGATCTCCCCCAGCTCCAAAATAGATAATTGTATGGTAAGGTGGTTTTTTTACTTTTTAACTCCTGAAATTGTTAGGTGAGTACCTGGTTTTTAGAAATTGTTAAATAGGTATAAGGTTTATATTAAAGGGAATTGCTAAAAAAAAGTCGAAACTATTCCGCGAAGTCGCCTTTTTTTGTTTTTCAATATTTACAAAATTGTCATTAGACAAAAAAACCAAAAAAATCCTTAGAAGCTCGTTTAATTACGTTTTATGCAATTATTTATTTCATGAAGTTGCAAAACAGAAAATCTACCATAACCTAACCCTAAAACTCACTAAAGTCATAATACTCAAAACTTAAACTAACCAAAGCTTTTTTTTTCAACTTTGTAAAACTTAATAAAATGTTAACAAAACTTGCCGAAATGGTAACAAAACTTGTTTTTCTACAAACCAACATGAACATTGACCATTGTATCTTTTTGTTTTTCTAAAAAAATAAGTTTAAAAAGAAAATAAAAAAATGTCCGTTTCCTCCAGACGATGACGTCAAAGTGGTGTTCGTCGTCATCATCCTGTCGAAGAAGATGGTACTTTCCGCCGGACAAATGGCGGACAGACCTGTATCAGATCTGTATCGTTTTTTTTCCAATTATTTAACATTTATCTTTTGATTTTGTCCATTTTTGTAATTTTTTTATTAGGTTATCATTTACTAAAGACTTATACTAACTAAAAACAATATAAATTTAAAGTAAAACAAAATACCCATTATGGTTTAAGAAACCTTTTGAAAACTAAGATCTAAATATGTTTTTTTTTTTGCAAATAAGTCATTTAAGTGTTAAGATATATGATTAAGTGGTTTTGAAAGCAATTGGTAACATTTTAATTGATAATGATAGTATTAACTTCTTTATGTTTAGAGAGAGAAAGTAGAGAGAAGGTAGAGAAATTGTTTTTTTTTTTAAATTATGGTAACTTGACGGAGTAATTTCTTCTATTTATACGATTTCGTGAAGGACAAAATCGTCAAAAAAAATAACTTCACGGAGTAATTTTTAAAATTCAAAACAAGCGACTTTACGGAGTAAAAATGACTTTTTTTTAGCAATTCCTTATATTAAATGGTGGATTGTTTCTCATAGTTTATATTGAATGATGGTTTTTATTTTCAAACAAGTAAAATTATTAGATATATTTTATCGATTCCCTATTTTTTTTTATCTATGCATTCTCTCTTCTTTCTTTCTTTTTTTATTTGTGATTTTCTTTCTCTATTAAAAACACAACTTTACAAAATTTTGTTTTAATTATTTTTTATAGTTTTCCGTTTGGATGTAAAAAAAAGTGCACATCAAGATATGCGCCACTAGAACCATAAAACGCTGCCGAAACGCTTCGACGCTGCTCATGCTGCAACATGAGGATTAATTTTTAATATAGTTCTGCCTTCAGTAGTTTTCATTTCTGGTTCCTCCACTGCCAATACTACTTCTTATCCCTCAGCTCCAATCTTATTGAAATATGAAATTAACCAACTAAACCTTCTTAGAAGAGGGGCATTTTACACACGTCTAGAAATCTAATGTAATACGTATCATTATGTGCATTATGAAAATGAAACTCATTTTCACATCCATATATGGGATATAGGCTACAGTACTAGATGGGAACATAAGTATCGGCTACAGATGTATGTTCTATGGGATATAGGCTATAGGCTACAGATGTATGTTCTATGGGTGACAGAAGTATCGGAGGATCGTTATACTTTGTCACATTAATTGACAATCATTCCAGAAAGGTGTGGGCTTATCCTTTGAAGACCAAAGATCAGGTGTTAAATGTATTCAAGAAGTTTCATGCCAACGTTGAAGGGAAAACTGGAAAACTTTTGAAATGTATCCGCTCCGACAATGGTTGTGAATACATTGGACTATTTGAAAAATATTGCAGAGTTCATGGTATCAGGCTTGAGAGATCGGTACCCAAGACTCCGCAACATCATGATGTTGCAGAAAGAATGAATAGAACTATTTGTAACAAGATCGTGTGCATGCTCTCCCTTTCAAGATTGTCAAAGTTCTTCTGGGGTGAAACATTGATGACGGCGGTAGATCTTGTCAACTTATCTCATTTAGTTCCTTTAGATGGTGCAATTTCCGAAATAATATGGACCGGGAAAGACGTAAGCTACAAACACTTGAAGGTGTTTGGTTGTAAGGCGTTCGTACATGTTCCTCGAGATGAAAGATCCAAGCTGGATGAGAAAACAAAAGAATGCATATTTCTTGGTTACGGACATAATGAGTTTGGTTATGGACTTTGGAATCCAAGAAGTAGAAAACTCGTTTGAAGCAGAGACGTTGTGTTCTTGGAAGACCAAACTCTTGGAGATATAAAGAACGTCGAGAATACAAAATCAGATTTCAATACTACAATTGACTTAGTTCCGGATGCACCATTTCCAGTTGAGTATGAGGATCACGGCGAGGCTCCCGACCATGAAGAAACAGTTGATATTGAAGGAAATCATACTGAAGAACCCTATTTGAGAAGATCCATTAGAGATCGTCGACCTTCGACTGGATACCCAACAAATGAGTACGTGTTACTAACCGACGGGGGAGAACCTGAATATTTTGAAGAAGCTGTGGTGCACATTCAAAAGAAGGAGTGGTGGAAAGCCATTCAAGAAGAGATGAAGTTATTGCATGAGAACCACACATACGATTTGGTAGAGTTACCAAAAGGGAAGAAAGCACTCAACAATAAATGGGTGTTTAAGTTGAAGACTGAAGAAGGAAATCCACAACCAAGATACAAGGCGCAACTGGTTGTCAAAGGATTTGGTCAGAGAAAATGTATTGATTTTTAAGAAATATTTTCACCTGTAGTAAAAATGTCATCTATTCGTGTTGTTCTTGGAATAACTACTAGCTTGAATTTGGAAGTTGTACAACTTGATGTGAAAACTGCTTTTTTCTATGGTGATTTGGAAGAAGAAATTTACATGAAGCAGCCTGAAGGGTTTGAGACTAAAGATAAAGAGTATTTGGTTTGCAAACTAAAGAAGAGTTTGTACGGTCTCAAACAAGCCCCACGACAGTGGTATAAAAGGTGCGATTTCTTCATGGTAGAACACGAGTATAATAAGCCTTCATCTGACCATTGTGTTTTCATCAAGATATTTTCTGAAAATAATTTTATCATCCTTATGCCCTACGTGGATGATATGCTGATTGTTGGTCGTGATATTGGAAAGATGGAGAAGTTGAAGATGGAACTCAGCGAATTCTTTGCAATGAATAATTTGGGTCCCGCAAAACAAATTCTTGGAATAAAGATCACTCGAGATAGAGCAAACAACAAATTATGGTTGTCCCATGAAAGATATATTGAGAAGGTTTTAGAAAGATTCAACAGGAGCATAGCGAAACCCGTTACTTCTCCACTTGGAGGGAATTTTAAACTTTCTTCCAAGCAATCACCTACAAACGAGAGCGACATGGAAGAAATTGATAAGATACCATACTCTTCAGCTGTGGGTAGTTTGATGTATGCCATGTTTTGAACAAGACCTGATATTGCTCATGTCGTCGGAGTGGTCA
This sequence comes from Limnanthes douglasii subsp. nivea, assembly GCA_036936605.1. Lineage (NCBI taxonomy): Eukaryota > Viridiplantae > Streptophyta > Magnoliopsida > Brassicales > Limnanthaceae > Limnanthes > Limnanthes douglasii. The sequence continues at coordinate 276,033,850 of JAUPFV010000002.1, forward strand.
ACCATTTTTTATCTAATCCTGGAAAAGAGCATTAAGAAGATGTAAAATGGATATTCAGGTATCTTCGGGGAACATCTCAATTATGTTTATGTTTTGGCAATGGTAAACCTATTCTTGAAGGCTACACGGATTCAGATATGGCTAGTGATGTTGATAGTAGGAAATCTATTTCGGGATATTTGATAACGTTTTCAGGGGGAGCAATTTCGTGGTAATCAAGATTACAAAGCGCAACGTATTTTTGTTATAGTGAAGATAATAAAGAACTTTTAGAGAGAAATACAGGTAGTGTTATAGTGAATTTGTTTGAGTGATCTGTGAGATTATTCTCTTTAGGTATAATATTTCTTTGGGTATAATAATTGGGGTGAGAAAAGTGAGTGTATAACTCTTGAGTGTATGGAGTGAGACTCCAAACTTTGTAATATTTTTGAGTTATAATGATTCTTATTTTTTTTTCAGTAATTAGTCGAACCACGTTAAATCCTTTTTTCTCTTGTTTGTTCTTATTTCCGTATTCGTGGGATTATTTTTTCCTACATGACCAACATACACAAAATGAGAGTGGAATAAAGTCACCATCTAGGATATCATATCTCCTAAATCTAGAGGCTTCAACGGTGTATGGGCTGTCTTAGAAGGTTCAAACTCGTTACATTGAATCTCTTAAAAGACTGCCTTCAAAATCATCACAAAGAGGTTCGGGTCAACAACTTCTTCTGTCAAATGTATAATATGGGATGGTGGTAGAGATGCATTAGAAGCATGGCATTCTTTTGATTGTTAAAAATAAGTTTGACAAGCTTTGATTTCCCCATTCCCTTTTTTAGTTGACTCTATAAAAAAGACCTGTTGTTCCCAAAGTGTAATTTTTTATTCTGTTTTTAACGATCTTGGCTCTGAAAGAGGATTCCTTTGGCATACATTACTCCACTAGAAGCGTATAAGCCAATGATTTGGTCTCATTCTCTTTAGAATGTTTTTAGGATATCACCCATTCATCCAGGGTTTATCTTTCCTTTAACCTGGTTGACCACGATGCATCCCTATCCTCTTGAAGAACGGTCCCTTTTAGAGAGACATAAAATACGCTTCTTCAGAGATATCTTCTTAAGTTTGGTTAAAAAAACTCATGGGTAGTCAATCTCACAATTCTCTCACCTTCTGCGACTAGAGTAGTGGCAGCAAAGCCCTCCGTAACAGCACACGTCAGGGCAACTACTTGAAAGGTATCATCACCCGAAGGCTAGTACCAATTGTTCTGGGAAATATCACCCACGAACTAGAACTTTTTCTGTACCTCATCTTGTAATTCAATACAATGGTGTAAATATTCTAGACAAACAAAAATAATCCATAAATAAAATTCTTTAAAAATGAGTGAAGATAATAAATAAGAGTTTAGGGTTTCATCATGTTACCCTTGAATTAGAGTTTAGGGTTTTATTTGATACACCAGAGCAGTCGATGATATGTTGCTGGCCTGTAATAGGATGGTTGTCCCCATTCTACACAACTCTGAAAATGGGAGACAGATCAGTACCAATTAGTAGCGCCTAGCATAGCAGAGCCCACTTCTATTTTTCTGGGATATAGTTTACTCCTGGTGTTTGTATTCACCAAAAATACGCAGAAGCAATACGACGTGTAATCTTATTCAGTTGTCTCCAAATCATTCTAAAACACCACAAAAAATAGATCACTAAGCAATGCCGTAAAACATGATTTGCATAAAAATTGGTTTCTATACATCAAATTTCCATACCACAAAACCAACAAGAATATATCAACATAATCTTACAACACAATAGTTCTTCTATAGTTTGTTTTAACTCAAGATTGGTGATTCCGTATCACATAGGTCTGCCTCTAGCTCGAACTTATTCGCCCAATCCAAGTATTTCATAGTGTTTTTCTTCTCATCTGCCGAATCCATTAGATTTCAACTTTTATCGGTCGACTTTTCCGTAAGAGAAAGCTCAAGCATTTTAAAGGCCTCGATCTCATTATCTTTATTGTCATTTGAAGAAGACGACTCCTTCTTTCGGCCTTTACGGAATTTTCCAAAACTTTTGAGCTTCGATGCAACCACACTTGCAACGGATTTAAAAGGGTTTTGCAACCCGTTTTTAAATTTGAGAATAAGAGAAAACTCAGATAGTTGCCAAGTTAATGTAAGAATAATCATAGCAGCTAGAAGACAATGAGTTATAGTGTTTTGCTTCTTTAAGTGTTTGATCTCTTTAGCTAAATCTTCTGTGCTGCTTTCATTCTTCGGTACACCCGAAGAAGAAGCAGATGTTACGACTGCTTTGGTTTCAGACGGCTCTTCAGGTTGTGTTTGTATACCATCATTGCCTTTCAAAGATTCTATCTGTTTAACAGCAAATTTTATATGAAATCAATCCTTCAAACACTAATACCAAACAGATCGCTCCTAAATTCTATCAGATAGCTTGATTTACCTTGACAACTAAACTATTTGATATAAACCCTAACCTAATTGGTCTCGTATTGTAAAATTAAGCTTGCTTTGGACGATTCAAGTTGAATGCATAACACCATAGCTTAAGTTCTAAGCCAAAACCTAGTTTTTCTGCGATTCTCTATTAGAATCGATAGTTAAATTGGATCGATAAAATTCAAAATTAATTTCACATAGAAAAACCCTAATTTCATTAATAAACACAAAACGTATGGTCTATCTGAAAAAGCGAAGGTTTACTGACCTGAGAGAGCAATTTGGAGAGAAGGTGGTGGTCATCGTCTTCCTCCGAGGAAGAAGGACCAGATGCGTCTCTGTTTCGTTTCTCTTCCAGTAGATTCTTGATTGCTTGATTAAGAAGTTCCATGTTTTCAATTTTTGATTCCATCATCAACTTAGGGAGGGAGAGAATTCTGCTGCTTGTGCATTATGATTGGGAGATTGGATCTTCAGTTTTGTTCATTCTATATGCCACGTCGACACTAATAATCCACGTGGCCCAACCACGAAGAATGGTTTCGATTCTTGTGGGGTTTTGGAGATGTAAATGAAAGTGGTAAAATATATAATTTAAATAACGGCTATTTATTATTTAGCTCGATTTACTGTGTTAAAGGACTTTATATATATATATATATATATATATATATATATATATATATATATATATATATATATATATATATATATATATGTACGTACTAAAATGTTTTGATCAATAAATGATCAATAAAATATACATCCGAATTATTAATAACTATTTTTTATTATAATTTTAAATATTTTGTTTTTATTTATTTTTAATTGATTTTTTTTTCATTCACTAGCTTAAATTTTACTCAAATTTATTCTACAATTTGTTAATGGATTGGTGAGATAATATGCTGTTTACATTGAGTTGGAAAGTTGAAAAATATACTTAAATTGTTTGATGAAAGTTTTGAGATAGATTTAAACGTTCGGACCACTATGACTCATGGATATATTCAAATATTTTGTTTGAACGATGCATTGAATATTTTTTATTAAATGTTTTTTTAGGTTGAACTAACTAGAGCGACGTTAATTTTTGTGGTGATAGCTTATTCTCGTTCAGGTTGTTTGGAATTTGGAGAAAACACTTATGGAGATTTGATTAGTATGAGGTATTAGATATTGGCTTCAATCTAATTAGTTTACGAAGTTGAGCCAATGATTATCATTATGGGTTTAAACTTGCGTTGTGACTTGCAGAACTTTGTTATCAGCTTGTAAGAATTATAGAAACACCAAAGTGAGTGAGAGATTAACTAAAGAGATGCTCGCTATGGAACCCAATAGCCATGAGGTTGATGTTGTTTTATCAAATATATTATAAAACAAAAAATATCATTGAAAGAATCTAGTAATTTAATATGCATGTCTAAAACCATGATCTTAAACAAATATATGTTTAAAATTATAAGATATCATTTATATTTTAATCGCGGTAGTCACTCATATTTTCAGTTCTGTTGTAGTCATATATAGATGTTGAAAAGTAACTTAATTATCGTCAACAAGACTCCACCCCGATGCTTTTATAACTTCTCTTTCTTCATCATCATACTTAATCTCTCGATATTCTTCAACCTTCCGAATGATATATATATATATATACATATTCGTGTACTTTAAAGTATACATATCACAAAAACTTGGGAGTGTAAAATAACACTCAATTGGACAATACAATTATAGGTCTAGTCGATGCAAAATGACAGGTTTACACTTCTTGTAAAAAAGAAGAAATTTAGAAAAAAATAAAATGTAAACACATTTTTCTCATTTCAAAGATAGTACAACTCTGAAGTTTCTTGCATGTGAAACTATATCAAGCTTAGAGGGATGCAGAAATCTAAGTTTTATACAGATATTACTCATGTCTATTGTGTAGAGAATGTATGATACATGTGTTGTACATTTAAAGTATATTTTTTTTAAAAAAACAACTCTTATATACTTGATTGAGTTGATGTAGATATACTCAAGCTAATGTGTCCTTTATTTTCTTTGATTGTATAGTATTGTACTTGATACGAAAAGTGTTTCTCATGTAGTATAGTAATTATTTTTTGCACGTTTCAAATATTACGGTAATCTGGAATGTGTGATCATTCATCAATCTCAGAAGCACACAACACATGTGGGAATGCGAAAATTATCTTGTTTGATCATTTTCTGAACATGATGAATTAATTAAAAGAGACCAATGAATACCTAATAACAAAACTCATGAATTTTTATGATCATGTTAGCTTACTCTATATACCACCCCAACGAGCTTGAAGAAGCTTGTTCGTAAGAACGTGCTTACTCGAGAAATGTGTATAAATTTAGTTGATTAGCTATAAATGGGCAATAACCAGCTAGCTTCATCAAAACAAAGACTAAGATCTCTTGCATGATCATCAAATCAAAATAAATAACATCGATGGATTAATTTATTAAGTTTGTAGCTACATGTGGATCTATGCTAAGTAAGAAATAAAGGAAACCAACCAAGGAAAACTATGTATTTAACTTCAACAATATTTTTAAATTTAGTGTCAGGTTGCTGATGTGCTAGTTCGGTGAACAAAGTTGGGAGTAAAACTCGGTTTGCGGCCGTTCCGAACACTTATGGGATCTTACCAGACATAACTTATCTAATTTTTGGTTAACTGAGCTTCATATTATAATTTGTCTTCCCTATTAAGTACGCACATGCTTATTCATCATATATAAAGTTAGGTTTTGGTTTTATCATTCCACCAACCGAAGGTTTGATCATTCATATATAAGAGAGCATAGCATATGCTTAAGATGTGTTATTTTGATATAAATATCTTATTGACATACAACATTTGGTTATTTTATTTGATGTAACTTAAATATGTGCTAGAGCATGTTTTTTAACATGACAACTCAATTTTCTCGTATTTTAAAACATCATCATTATCAACCTTTACTCGAAGACTTTTGAATATTTGCACAATTTTCCATTTAAGGTGACCATTGGTATATCCAAACCATTAATTAGAACATAGATGAAAAGACTCAAGAATATTACAAACTTTATAAATATAGGTGTATTGTACTTGCCATTTTACTAAAACATACTCCCTCCATCATACTTTACATGTCATTTTAGAATATATTTTTTGTCTCATTTTATATGCCGTTTTAGTGTATCAATGAAAAATTTGATATTATTTATTGTACATATAATGGGACAAAATGAGTAACCTTTATAGAGAGGAATCACATCTCGACCACCGCTGACCACCGTATAGCCACCCTTTGAGATGTCGACCATGACCTTTACCACTAAAAAGCTTGCGTAGTTCTGTCCGAGATGTCCAGATAATCAGTTAGTCGCTACCGACCCTTATTTAACGGTTTATCTTAGATAATAGACCAATCTGTCATTCACCTTTATGTTTCCGACCTTATGATCAAGCCTCCAATCTTATAAAGTAATATTTTTATGCTATTTTATCTAAAGTAACATGTTAATGGAATTTATTTGGAAGCTGAGGGAAATACTTAAACCTAAAGTTCCGGAGAAGAGTTAGATATAGAGGACGACTTAATCAATTCTCCATTAACTGGGGAGGAAATGTTGAAACCATAAGCTTTAAGGGTGAAGAATGATTGAGTAAATCTACTCTACCTGAGGGTAAACAAGAAGTCATCTTCTTAAAAAACCGCATCTCATAACAACAAATTTCAAATATGAGATACATAGTTGGAAGGTCAATACGTACGGTTGGAATATTAATTCCAACGGGGTAAGAAAATATGACAGGATGATAGGTTCATCTTGAGAGATCTGAAGATTCTCAAGTTGAGTCGGTCGCAAGCAGGCTTACATAGGAAAGCCAAGCATGGAATTTAATCTAGTAAAACTTCAATGAAAGCTAAAGACCTAGACCGGCCCAATATTCTCAAGAGGCCAAAGCACTGCCTATAATGTATGAGAAACAATTGGCCGATGACTATGTATGGTAAATCAACATGAGCATTTAGTGTAGCTCTTATTTGTTTTTATTTTATCGTTAAGTTAGTTTTTCAATTTGACTTATATGTAAAATTTATAATCTTTATAACCTTGTCTAATTTATAAGCGGGAATCCATTGTACACATCAGGTATATCGAATATTCCATAACGAAATTTAGAAAATTGAAAGATTCTCGATTTAAGAGTATAATCACCATTTGTAAAAGATGATTATTTACGAAAAAGAACTTCAAAATCGTTCAGAAAGAGATATATGAACTTAAGATGGAAAATAAATTATAAGTATAAGTAAAAATATATAAAATTTAAGGTTAAAGGATTGATAATAAAACTAACAGAATTTGAAACCTTTATGAGAGCATTCGTTAACATCAAGATGAAAAAATTTGAGCGAACATGATCTTCAAACTTCAGAAATATTCCCATACTTTCGTTTAGGAAGTTAGTAACTTCACGGGGTAAAAAACACCACTGGTCCCTCTTGTTTTCCACTTGTAACAAGTTAGTCGTTTTCCTTTATCGATGTAATAAACCGATCCCCTGTGTTTCAAAAAGCTGAACAAACAAGTCCATATTGACGTCAACCCATATTTTCTACCATAAATACCTTTTAACCAGCCACATCAGCGTTCTACGTGGATCGCTGATGTGGCAACAATAAAAAAAAGTAAAATTAATTTTACTTTTACCTACTCTCTTAACCTATATTTTGATAACCCAACCCACTCAATAACCAGATCGGGCCCATCAAATAACCCAATCCGCTCAACAAACCGGTCCGACCCATCTACAAACCCAACCCATTTTGATAAAAAATATATTAAATTAATTTTACTAAATTAGAATCCCCATTATTTACCTTACACTACTAAAAGAATTGTGTTAGTTTATATATCGTTAAAATTTGTACCATTTTGTCGATGTGAGATTGGGGAAAGTTAATTATTACATAAATTGGTGCCTTCCATGAGTGGGGCTTGTTAATAATTTATTAATTGTTAATGAGCCAATTTCTAATAATTTATTAACTCATGTTAATAGGAATTGTAACTGTCATTTGAGTTCTTCGTGTTACTTGCACCTCGACAACAACCAACAGAAACCACAGTTTAATTTCAAGCTTGTTTTAGCCGATAACTCGTGCTCTATGTTTAAGTATTTAGAGCAGAATGATTCTTCTAATTCCGGTGCGTATCGAATCAGTTTTAGTGCCTAGTGTTATAGACAAATTACTACTATCATAGAAATATTTAAAACATATTTTAAAACATAACAATAATGAGATGAATCTGGTTCAACTTGTGAGTCATTTTAAGATCAATAATGTTTAAGAGATGAACAAAAATTGTAATCCTAAGGGAATGATCTAAGTTTGAAAGCCCACTGTGAATATGGTTTTAAATAGTAAATTCTCTAATAGCAAAAACACTGAAAAAGAAAATCAAATAGATTTAAGGGAAACAACAATACTTATTCTAACAAGAAGCCGAAGTCATATTAGAAGTGTGGCGACCAGGTCATTTCAAGAAGGATTTTTAGGTTGGAAAATGCAAGAACAATTTCGGTCCAAGTGGTAACAATTCTGGTCTAAGTTGGTCTAAGGATTTAGAAAAGCAACAATGTGAGGTTTTGGTTTAAAATTATAATTCTAGTCAGAACTTCAATGGTTAATGATTGTTAACCAATTGAAGATGAATCTATATTTTAAAATGAGAAATATTACAATCAAACCATTCAAAAGACTTAGAAATGTTAAGTTAGCATTTTATTGTGGAAAATATGTATTATAAAACAATATATTATATGTTTCAGGATTCGGAAGAATCTATTATCCGGTATTGTCTTGAACAATTTTGGTTTCAAGTAAGTTTATAAAAGTGGCAAGTAAATTTTATCAAAACTTGGTTTATTTGTAGGATTTGTATATTTATGTAATGATATGTCTATACTAAATGTTAAATGTTTCATTTCAACATGGATCTCTTTGTATGGCTTCTACTAGTACGTGTATAAATTTAAATATAGAAACATTATGACATGTTAACTAGGATATGTACATTATAAAATAATAAAATACATGTCAAAATCTTTTGTTGATGTAAATAATGATAAATGTAAGATTGCAGGTTAACTAAGATAACTAGAAAATCTTTCAAGAATGTTAACCGAGTTTCCAAAATATTGGAACTACTACAAAGTAATTTATGTGATTTCCATACTACACCTTCGTTAGGAAAGAAACATCTTCGGCCATATATTTGGATTCAAGTGCACCCCACAGTTTTTTTGCAAACTGTATATTCTGGTTTACGTTAAATAAATGATCAAACATATCGTTTAAGATGTGGCGACACATGTAATCATCGTTCTCCCATTTACAACACTTCCTCGTTTTCTTTACCATTTCATTTTTCAATGTTCTATGGTATGGAGTTCTCAAAACCTAAACAACCTTTGGGATGGTAAACAGAAAATGTATATTTTTCTACTATCTTATGATATTATTGTTCTCAAACTTTTCTAACTTAACAAACTTACTTGTCATATACTTAATTAATTCTCATTTCATATTTTAATCTTCATATACATAAAATTTCAATCTATTATATTAAGACGTGGTTGAAATCCGGATAACTCTCGAAGTCTTTTAAAAAAATCAAGATCGAAATTATTTTGGTGGTTCTCTAAAATATCAAACGGATAAAATCAGAGTTTTTTAAGAACGAGAGAATGGTTGTTTTTTTGTATTTTCTTTCTAAACCATCAATCTCTTCTTGTATTTTGACCAACCAAAAAATAATATTTCAAACTGTAAAAACTGTTTTGGTCAAATAACATGCCGCCACTTGAACCCTGGTCGGGGGCGCTGCTTTCAGATTTAGACGGGGACCACCGCGTTGTACCCCCGTTAATGGGCTAACGCCCATTTACCCCACTAATCATAGTATTATCTAGAAAATGTACTCTCAACACTCTTCAACTTGCTTGATAAAATATTATGACTACATTGGTCGACTAGTCAATCTATTACCCTAAAATATCTAACATAAGCCTTGCAAACCTCAAGAATCTCATGAGTCCATCCATAACCAGCTCAACTCAGTAGTTCGATTAAGAAAATAACCAGTCTGATAGTAAATATTTTCTTCAAGATTGAAAGTCACATAAGCTTCTGAAAATAAGATCAAACATAAATATTAAATAAGAAGACTTTAAGGATAAAAAGGAATGATAAAAGGGGATAAAAAAATTGGTAGGAAAAGAAAATACCAAAAACTGTAAGAATATAAATGAAAAAAGAATATGGCTACTTAAATAAAAGTTAATCGAATAATAACCGTTGATTCTATTATTTGATGAAGGGTTCAGGTTTCTGTTACAGATGTATGGCTCAAATTTAAACATACCAAACACTTATAACAAATGAAGCTGAAGAAGCAACATCACTCTTGCTAGAGTAAGGACAGTCTCCCACGCCTAATACATGTGTCAAACTACTTTATTGGTTTCCAACGCACAGAAATTCTGCCATTAAGTACCATAATCAACTTAATGCTTAATATTTCCCGTCATATAAATGCTCCAAAATTCTGAATAAACAGATTTCATGAATGTATAAGTCTTAAAAAACACTTTATACTTCCAAAGAGGTTTTTGGTTCGACCGAAACAAAAAATCTCATATAATTTTCCTACATAATCGACTCATAGCAATAGTCATTTTTTTTTAAATTTTGAAAGCACTAGTGGGGCTACTCCCATGCTTCCACAAGTAACTTGAAGAAATTTTTATAACAAAAAATTGAAAAAAATCATATAACTCATAAACTGGTTGAAAACTCTGCTTATGAGATAAGTGGGTGATATTAAATAAAAAAACAAAAGAAATACTACTTAAACTTGTACTCTTATTCCTTTAAGAAAATTAATGTTTTTATAGTAACTGTTTTCTTCAAGATCACAAGTCACATAAGATTCAGAAAACAAGATCAACCATAAATATTAAATATTTCGTACAAAAACAAATCCTAGAAAATACTCTCACTCGATTCTCTTGCAAAGACTAAGGGAGGTAATAGTAAATTCTAAATTGTAAGGGCTTAGTTTATTGATTTGTAGTTTAGAAAATAAGATTTTAGATGTAAATAGACTTTGAGATAAATCTGTAAACAAATAAAACATGTACACCTCACATAAACTTACAAGAATTAAAATCATACCAGCTTTTGGACCAAACTATTCTTTATAAAGACAATCTGATTTTTCATTGTCGAGACTTTTAAATTTTTTATAAAATTATTTTATATCTCTTAGCGATCTTACATTTTTAATATTTTGTTACTAACTAATGTTTATATGTTTTAATAAATTAACTCTTGCCACCATAATATATTGTTTTCGTTTTTTATCTAATTTCACCATATTTTTAAAATTTGGCTCGATTTAGTTACATTATTATTTTTTATTGACAAAATTTGAACTAAATTATCTAAAACCCCTCATATGAATGAGGGCATATAGATATTATATGCCTCTTATAGTGATGACATAAGGTTATATCAAAGAATATGGATGACAATGAGTTAGGATGGGTGTGTGTATTGTTAAATCCGTAACCCATCAAGTCTTTATTTTTTTAAACCCGTCGGATTCCGATATCCGTTAAGGTAAGATATTTTTTTATCTCACGCCCGTACTCATTGATCATTTATAAAATATTTTTGTGTCATCAACTATCCAATAATAAATAAATAAAATCAATAATAATAATAATAATAATAATAATAATAATAATAATAATAACAACAACAACAACAGTAATAATATACTATATATAAACTCTTAAATTTAAACTAAATCTAAAAAATTAATAAAAAATCTAAAAATTTAGTAATAAATTTATAAAATATATTTATTATTTACAATTTATATTTATTTAATTTTTAATAAATTATATTTTTTTTAAATACAAATTTATTGAAAAATTATAACTGTTTGTTAAATTTATTCGAATTAAACTTTTATATTTGTTAAATATGAGCTAACATAAAATAATTTTAGATATAATAAAGTATAAATAATGATACAACTATAAAAAACATATTAATGAATACATAAATTATTAAAAACAAAAAACAAATTGAACTACATTACAATATAAATTTAGAATTTATAAAATAATAATATATATAATGTATTAATTTTTCAATACTAGAATAACTAACGGATGTCATGTAGATAAGGTTAGTGTATTCCCGCTGGAACTCATCCGAAACCTGGCGGGTAGTAAATTTTCAAACCCACAACCCATCTGTGGGAAATTTGTAAGACCCATATCCATCCCATCGAGTCAGCTTGGGTCGGGTACCCATGAGTTGGGAAAAAATTACCATCATTATCAAAGAGTAACAACATGATAAGATGTATGTAACAAGGAAACAGATAAATAAAGGTCGTGAAAAACAATACTTGACGAAGTACAAAAAAATAAATAAAACAAAGGTCATAAAGAAGTGATTAGATGAAAGTCATCAAGATGATATTAGACGAGGGTCATGTAGAAATGGTTAGATGAAGGTCGTTAAAATAATGTTAGAGGAAGGTTGTAAAGAAGCAGTTATACGAAGGTCAATAAGAAGATGTAAGGCGGGGGTTGTTAAGTAGCGCTTAGACGAAAAACACTAAACAAATGTAAAACGAGGGTTGTTACAAAGTGCTTACACGAAAAATACCAAGAAGATATAAAACGAGGATCGTAAAACAAGTGTAACAAAAGAAGCGACAAATAAACCGAAATGTCCAAATAGGTTATCAAGAAAGGTTGTTATGCAGTTATGATACATGTAGTATAATGATTGGTATAAAAAATATTGCAAGTAGTATACATAAAGACTCAAGCCTTCATTCAGAGACTCAGCATTATAAAATAAAAGAACTGTTATCATTAAATTTATGATCTTTCTCGATTGTTCTTCATCATCTTGGTGTTAGATTTGAGAAATAATTTCACTTACAAAATTTGGCATCGTTTGTTGGATATCTTTTCTTTTCACAGTTCAAGTTTTCAAAAATTTACCAGTGATGATAATTAGTTCGGGAATTGAAAAGGAAACTCCAATAATTTTTCAAATTCGAGGTACTTTACTCGTTGTTCTGAGAACCATAACCAATTTAGCAGCTAGTGGGACTAATCTATGATAAAATCCACATTTAGGCATGACAGCTGGTGCGCGCAATCCACTCAGTCAGGATTAAATGACTTAAATAATTACCATGGTAGAGTGTAATCAATCAATCAAAGCAATATCTGGTGTACACAGTTAAATTAACCAAGTTCATAGTGGTTAAAATGGTCTAACAACTTGTGTACTCGACTACTTTATACCAAGCCAAGTGGAAAATCTTCCCAATCAAAGTTTGCAAACCATTTTTTCTAGTGTTCTGATTTTAGAGTTGCATATTAAGGAATTGAACTGAGAGAAAATTAGGGAAAATCAATTGCAAGATGAGAGGGATCGAGAAGTTAAGGAAATAATAGAAAAGAAAATTGAGGCATTGCAATTTCTTTCGGAATATGTTTTGTTAAAAAATAATGTAAAACATAAATTTAACAAAGGGGATAGTAAGACGAGTTGTATGGAGAAAATAAGAAAAAAATATGTGATATTTAAGCGTGAAAAAAGGATGGTTTAATACAGATAGATGTGGTTAATAATGTAAAAGAAAAGAAAATAAAATGTTAAGATTCTGAGTTCGAAGTTCTTGCGAGAAATTTGGTATTTTAAAAAAGATAAAAAAAAAATAAGTATAATGTAACGAGAAGAGGAAAAAAATGGCAGCCTACGTACTTCAAGAATCGTCATTTAATAAGAAGACTCTTGGGGGAAGATCCCGCGAACACTTGATCATTTTAAGATGACAACCTATGATGGCTAAGAAGATCTTGAATATTATCTAGAGAAATTTAAGAGTATGTTGATAGGGTTTAATCTAAATGATGTGTTATTTTGTATAGCCATGTTAATGACATTTAAAGGAAATAATTTTGATTGGTTTGATAATTTACCTAAATGGTCAATTCGGAATTTTGAAGGTTTATAGAGGGCTTTTAGAAATCGTTTCTTGGGAAACTAAGCACATAAAAAAGGTGATTTTATTTTTAACATGTATAAAAAGGGGAAAATTTAAAGAGTTACATCCAAATATGCATCCGTGAAATAAACGGTCATGTGACTAGCAAGGAAGATATTGCGGTAACAACTTTTAAAAGAGGCCTGGATACATAATTAAAGTTGTATGAGGATCCTTTCAGATTCTATGTGGATGGTTTGAGAGATTTTAGCAAGATCAAATAAATTTATTAGACTTAAGAATTTTAAAAGGAAAGCTTCTTATGGCTTAAAATTTCAAGAATTTAAAATGGTGGCACCCGACAAAAGAAAAACTAACGAAATTAAGCATGGTGAAGGGATGAGAGGTTTAATTAACAGATCAAGGGTTTTATACTGAGGCTCACTCATTTCATTCAGGATATTGCAGTCATTTTGTATAATATAAATATCAAGGGTAAAGTATCAAACTCCACGTCCTATGAGAGCTTCAAGAAACCATAGATCTCATAGATATAGCAACCACAGATATCATAGATATTTATGTGCTTATAAAAGCAATCATGGTCACACGATAATTATTATTGGTAGTTAAGGGATATAATTTAAAGATTAATCGACAGTGGTGACCTTGTCTAATTTATTAAAAGTAAAGAAAGAAAAAAAAAGAAAAATAGAAAAAGGAAGAGGTGGAAAGAATAGAGAGGATAAATGAAAACAAAAATATTTGTTTACTATCTTTGATTGCGATACAATGTCATGAACTGACCAAACCTTTAGGAAAAACCACAATATAAATTTTGGAGGTTCATCTAGTTAGGGATTCAATGTACCATAATTATTGACAGATAGTTACAGATTTGATGTTTAAAGATGATGATTTAAGAAGGGTTTTTACTCTACGTAAGGATAGACTGATAATTGATTTAGAAATTTATGGAGTTATAGTCTCCCATTATTGATAGACAATGGAAGCCAACTAATGTCATCTTCAAAATTTGTTACGAAAATATGCTCGGGGTACCTCCATATAAACCAACCAATAGAAAACTTGTTAGTTACGAAGGAAAGGCTTGAAGATGTGTCAGTGAGATTGAGCTTTCAGTACTCATAGGTTATAGTATTACCGAAAATAACTGCGAGAACTATCTTCATAATTTCTAATGCATCTAGTTTGTATAACGTGATTATGGGAAGACCATGTTTGCATAATATTGAGGCAACACCATGTACATCCAGGTAGTGTCTTAAATACCCGATGGAAAATCTAGTTGGAATAGTCAAAAGTAGCCAAAGAATAACAAAGAGTTATTATGCAATATCGTTAGATTCTGAGAAATTAACATAATACAGTTAAATGATGTGAATAAGAGTCTTCAACTGGATGGGAATAATAAATTTTATATGGAAGTTGATGACCTCAGGGAGGATATTCAGTGGAGGATCTATTAGATATAACTATTGAAATAATAAAAGTTAGGCAGATTGGTAAAGATTGGAAATTTTTAAAATCAAGATTTCAAGATTTGTTGAAAACAAATTCAGATTTTTTTGCTTTGAGTATGTATTCGGTGTTAGCTCATCTTTATCTTCCATGATCCATCAATTGATAAAAGGATGAGGCATGTTCGTAAAAAAATAAAGACGTTTATTCCCGAGAAAGTAGAGGCCCTTGTTAAAGATGTGGAGAAAATTTTGAAGTTAGGATATATCATGGAGTCAAGATATCCATCCTGGGACTTCAATCTAGTATTAGTTAAGAAGAAGAATAAACAATAGAGAATGTGTGTAGACTTCATTGATTTTAATAAAGCACGCCCAAATTATACTTTTCCCCTATCTTGTATTGACCAATTATTATATGCTTCCTCAAATCATGATTGTTTTTGTCATTTATGGATGCATACTCAGGATACAACCAAATTTGAATGCATCCTAACAATGAAAATGACACTACTTTTCATACTGAAAGGGGTTTCTATTGCTATAAGGTTATGGCTTTCAGTCTGAAATATGTAGGGTCAACTTACAAAAGGTTAGTCAACCAAATTTTTGAAAAACAAGTGAGAAATAACATTGACGCTTATATAGACGATGTGATCGTGAAAAGCAACAGTAAGGATCAACAAGTTGAAGTTTTATCCAAGATATTTGAAAGACGGAGAGAATTCAATCTTAAGTTGAAAGTTTTGAAGTGCTCCCTTGGAGTTTGAAGTGGAAATTTTCTTGGATATATTGTTAATAAGAACGATATTGAAGCATATCCAAAAACATTTAAAGCACTATTAAACATGGAGCCGCCAAAGACAAGCAAAAAAGTTCAAAGATTAACACGTCGATTTGTAGTATTGTCAAAGTCTATTTCTAAAGTTTCTAATTAAAGTCATTTTTTCTGTGAAGTATTCAAAAGAATCGAAAAAAAACCAGCTATGATGATAATTGCGATACGACTTTCCGCGCGTTGAAAAAGTATTTAACTTCAACATAAATTTTGTTTGCTCCAACACAAGGTGAATCATTATACTTATATTTATATGTGTCTAACTTTGTTATATGTGTTGTACTGGTCAGAGAAGATAGAAGAGTGCATAAACCAATTTATTATGTAAGTAAAAGCCTAATTGATGCATGAAAAATGTATTTAAATATGGAGAAACTAACTGTAACATTGGTGGTAGTTGCCATAAATATGATACCGTACTATCAAACATATCGTTTAAGATGTGGCGACACATGTAATCATCGTTCTCCCATTTACAACGCTTCCTCGTTTTCTTTACCATTTCATTTTTCAATGTTCTATGGTATGGAGTTCTCAAAACCTAAACAACCTTTGGGATGGTAAACAGAAAATGTATATTTTTCTACCATCTTATGATATTATTGTTCTCAAACTTTTCTAACTTAACAAACTTACTTGTCATATACTTAATTAATTCTCATTTCATATTTTAATCTTCATATACATAAAATTTCAATCTATTATATTAAGACGTGGTTGAAATCCGGATAATTCTCGAAGTCTTTTAAAAAAATCAAGATCGAAATTATTTTGGTGGTTCTCTAAAATATCAAACGGATAAAATCAGAGTTTTTTAAGAACGAGAGAATGGTTGTTTTTTTGTATTTTCTTTCTAAACCATCAATCTCTTCTTGTATTTTGACCAACCAAAAAATAATATTTCAAACTGTAAAAACTTTTTTGGTCAAATAACATGCCGCCACTTGAACCCTGGTCGGGGGCGCTGCTTTCAAATTTAGACGGGGACCACCGCGTTGTACCCCCGTTAATGGTCTAACGCCCATTTACCCCACTAATCATAGTATTATCTAGAAAATGTACTCTCAACACTCTTCAACTTGCTTGATAAAATATTATGACTACATTGGTCGACTAGTCAATCTATTACCCTAAAATATCTAACATAAGCCTTGCAAACCTCAAGAATCTCATGAGTCCATCCATAACCAGCTCAACTCAGTAGTTCGATTAAGAAAATAACCAGTCTGATAGTAAATATTTTCTTCAAGATTGAAAGTCACATAAGCTTCTGAAAATAAGATCAAACATAAATATTAAATAAGAAGACTTTAAGGATAAAAAGGAATGATAAAAGGGGATAAAAAAATTGGTAGGAAAAGAAAATACCAAAAACTGTAAGAATATAAATGAAAAAAGAATATGGCTACTTAAATAAAAGTTAATCGAATAATAACCGTTGATTCTATTATTTGATGAAGGGTTCAGGTTTCTGTTACAGATGTATGGCTCAAATTTAAACATACCAAACACTTATAACAAATGAAGCTGAAGAAGCAACATCACTCTTGCTAGAGTAAGGACAGTCTCCCACGCCTAATACATGTGTCAAACTACTTTATTGGTTTCCAACGCACATAAATTCTGCCATTAAGTACCATAATCAACTTAATGCTTAATATTTCCCGTCATATAAATGCTCCAAAATTCTGAATAAACAGATTTCATGAATGTATAAGTCTTAAAAAACACTTTATACTTCCAAAGAGGTTTTTGGTTCGACCGAAACAAAAATCTCATATAATTTTCCTACATAATCGACTCATAGCAATAGTCATTTTTTTTTAAATTTTGAAAGTACTAGTGGGGCTACTCCCATGCTTCCACAAGTAACTTGAAGAAATTTTTATAACAAAAAATTGAAAAAAATCATATAACTAATAAACTGGTTGAAAACTCTGCTTATGAGATAAGTGGGTGATATTAAATAAAAAAACAAAAGAAATACTACTTAAACTTGTACTCTTATTCCTTTAAGAAAATTAATGTTTTTATAGTAACTGTTTTCTTCAAGATCACAAGTCACATAAGATTCAGAAAACAAGATCAACCATAAATATTAAATATTTCGTACAAAAACAAATCCTAGAAAATACTCTCACTCGATTCTCTTGCAAAGACTAAGGGAGGTAATAGTAAATTCTAAATTGTAAGGGCTTAGTTTATTGATTTGTAGTTTAGAAAATAAGATTTTAGATGTAAATAGACTTTGAGATAAATCTGTAAACAAATAAAACATGTACACCTCACATAAACTTACAAGAATTAAAATCATACCAGCTTTTGGACCAAACTATTCTTTATAAAGACAATCTGATTTTTCATTGTCGAGACTTTTAAATTTTTTATAAAATTATTTTATATCTCTTAGCGATCTTACATTTTTAATATTTTGTTACTAACTAATGTTTATATGTTTTAATAAATTAACTCTTGCCACCATAATATATTGTTTTCGTTTTTTATCTAATTTCACCATATTTTTAAAATTTGGCTCGATTTAGTTACATTATTATTTTTTATTGACAAAATTTGAACTAAATTATCTAAAACCCCTCATATGAATGAGGGCATATAGATATTATATGCCTCTTATAGTGATGACATAAGGTTATATCAAAGAATATGGATGACAATGAGTTAGGATGGGTGTGTGTATTGTTAAATCCGCAACCCATCAAGTCTTTATTTTTTTAAACCCGTCGGATTCCGATATCCGTTAAGGTAAGATATTTTTTTATCTCACGCCCGTACTCATTGATCATTTATAAAATATTTTTGTGTCATCAACTATCCAATAATAAATAAATAAAATCAATAATAATAATAATAATAATAATAATAATAATAATAACAACAACAACAACAGTAATAATATACTATATATAAACTCTTAAATTTAAACTAAATCTAAAAAATTAATAAAAAATCTAAAAATTTAGTAATAAATTTATAAAATATATTTATTATTTACAATTTATATTTATTTAATTTTTAATAAATTATATTTTTTTTAAATACAAATTTATTGAAAAATTATAACTGTTTGTTAAATTTATTCGAATTAAACTTTTATATTTGTTAAATATGAGCTAACATAAAATAATTTTAGATATAATAAAGTATAAATAATGATACAACTATAAAAAACATATTAATGAATACATAAATTATTAAAAATAAAAAACAAATTGAACTACATTACAATATAAATTTAGAATTTATAAAATAATAATATATATAATGTATTAATTTTTCAATACTAGAATAACTAACAGATGTCATGTAGATAAGGTTAGTGTATTCCCGCTGGAACTCATCCGAAACCTGGCGGGTAGTAAATTTTCAAACCCACAACCCATCTGTGGGAAATTTGTAAGACCCATAATCCATCCCATCGAGTCAGCTTGGGTCGGGTACCCATGAGTTGGGAAAAAATTACCATCATTATCAAAGAGTAACAACATGATAAGATGTATGTAACAAGGAAACGGATAAATAAAGGTCGTGAAAAACAATACTTGACGAAGTACAAAAAAATACATAAAACAAAGGTCATAAAGAAGTGATTAGATGAAAGTCATCAAGATGATATTAGACGAGGGTCATGTAGAAATGGTTAGATGAAGGTCGTTAAAATAATGTTAGAGGAAGGTTGTAAAGAAGCAGTTATACGAAGGTCAATAAGAAGATGTAAGGCGGGGGTTGTTAAGTAGCGCTTAGACGAAAAACACTAAACAAATGTAAAACGAGGGTTGTTACAAAGTGCTTACACGAAAAATACCAAGAAGATATAAAACGAGGATCGTAAAACAAGTGTAACAAAAGAAGCGACAAATAAACCGAAATGTCCAAATAGGTTATCAAGAAAGGTTGTTATGCAGTTATGATACATGTAGTATAATGATTGGTATAAAAAATATTGCAAGTAGTATACATAAAGACTCAAGCCTTCATTCAGAGACTCAGCATTATAAAATAAAAGAACTGTTATCATTAAATTTATGATCTTTCTCGATTGTTCTTCATCATCTTAGTGTTAGATTTGAGAAATAATTTCACTTACAAAATTTGGCGTCGTTTGTTGGATATCTTTTCTTTTCACAGTTCAAGTTTTCAAAAATTTACCAGTGATGATAATTAGTTCGGGAATTGAAAAGGAAACTCCAATAATTTTTCAAATTCGAGTTACTTTACTCGTTGTTCTGAGAACCATAACCAATTTAGCAGCTAGTGGGACTAATCTATGATAAAATCCACATTTAGGCATGACAGCTGGTGCGCGCAATCCACTCAGTCAGGATTAAATGACTTAAATAATTACTATGGTAGAGTGTAATCAATCAATCAAAGCAATATCTGGTGTACACAGTTAAATTAACCAAGTTCATAGTGGTTAAAATGGTCTAACAACTTGTGTACTCGACTACTTTATACCAAGCCAAGTGGAAAATCTTCCCAATCAAAGTTTGCAAACCATTTTTTCTAGTGTTCTGATTTTAGAATTGCATATTAAGGAATTGAACTGAGAGAAAATTAGGGAAAATTAATTGCAAGATGAGAGGGATCGAGAAGTTAAGGAAATAATAGAAAAGAAAATTGAGGCATTGCAATTTTTATCGGAATATGTTTTGTTAAAAAATAATGTAAAACATAAATTTAACAAAGGGGATAGTAAGACGAGTTGTATGGAGAAAATAAGAAAAAAATATGTGATATTTAAGCGTGAAAAAAGGATGGTTTTATACAGATAGATGTGGTTAATAATGTAAAAGAAAAGAAAATAAAATGTTAAGATTCTGAGTTCGAAGTTCTTGCGAGAAATTTGGTATTTTAAAAAAGATAAAAAAAAAATAAGTATAATGTAACGAGAAGAGGAAAAAAATGGCAGCCTACGTACTTCAAGAATCGTCATTTAATAAGAAGACTCTTGGGGGAAGATCCCGCGAACACTTGATCATTTTAAGATGACAACCTATGATGGCTAAGAAGATCTTGAATATTATCTAGAGAAATTTAAGAGTATGTTGATAGGGTTTAATCTAAATGATGTGTTATTTTGTATAGCCATGTTAATGACATTTAAAGGAAATAATTTTGATTGGTTTGATAATTTACCTAAATGGTCAATTCGGAATTTTGAAGGTTTATAGAGGGCTTTTAGAAATCGTTTCTTGGGAAACTAAGCACATAAAAAAGGTGATTTTATTTTTAACATGTATAAAAGGGGAAAATTTAAAGAGTTACATCCAAATATGCATCCGTGAAATAAACGGTCATGTGACTAGCAAGGAAGATATTGCGGTAACAACTTTTAAAAGAGGCCTGGATACATAATTAAAGTTGTATGAGGATCCTTTCAAATTCTATGTGGATGGTTTGAGAGATTTTAGCAAGATCAAATAAATTTATTAGACTTAAGAATTTTAAAAGGAAAGCTTCTTATGGCTTAAAGTTTCAAGAATTTAAAATGGTGGCACCCGACAAAAGAAAAACTAACGAAATTAAGCATGGTGAAGGGATGAGAGGTTTAATTAACAGATCAAGGGTTTTATACTGAGGCTCACTCATTTCATTCAGGATATTGCAGTCATTTTGTATAATATAAATATCAAGGGTAAAGTATCAAACTCCACGTCCTATGAGAGCTTCAAGAAACCATAGATCTCATAGATATAGCAACCACAGATATCATAGATATTTATGTGCTTATAAAAGCAATCATGGTCACACGATAATTATTATTGGTAGTTAAGGGATATAATTTAAAGATTAATCGACAGTGGTGACCTTGTCTAATTTATTAAAAGTAAAGAAAGAAAAAAAAGAAAAATAGAAAAAGGAAGAGGTGGAAAGAATAGAGAGGATAAATGAAAACAAAAATATTTGTTTACTATCTTTGATTGCGATACAATGTCATGAACTGACCAAACCTTTAGGAAAAACCACAATATAAATTTTGGAGGTTCATCTAGTTAGGGATTCAATGTACCATAATTATTGACAGATAGTTACAGATTTGATGTTTAAAGATGATGATTTAAGAAGGGTTTTTACTCTACGTAAGGATAGACTGATAATTGATTTAGAAATTTATGGAGTTATAGTCTCCCATTATTGATAGACAATGGAAGCCAACTAATGTCATCTTCAAAATTTGTTACGAAAATATGCTCGGGGTACCTCCATATAAACCAACCAATAGAAAACTTGTTAGTTACGAAGGAAAGGCTTGAAGATGTGTCAGTGAGATTGAGCTTTCAGTACTCATAGGTTATAGTATTACCGAAAATAACTGCGAGAACTATCTTCATAATTTCTAATGCATCTAGTTTGTATAACGTGATTATGGGAAGACCATGTTTGCATAATATCGAGGCAACACCATGTACATCCAGGTAGTGTCTTAAATACCCGATGGAAAATCTAGTTGGAATAGTCAAAAGTAGCCAAAGAATAACAAAGAGTTATTATGCAATATCGTTAGATTCTGAGAAATTAACATAATACAGTTAAATGATGTGAATAAGAGTCTTCAACTGGATGGGAATAATAAATTTTATATGGAAGTTGATGACCTCAGGGAGGATATTCAGTGGAGGATCTATTAGATATGTCTATTGAAATAATAAAAGTTAGGCAGATTGGTAAAGATTGGAAATTTTTAAAATCAAGATTTCAAGATTTGTTGAAAACAAATTCAGATTTTTTTGCTTTGAGTATGTATTTGGTGTTAGCTCATCTTTATCTTCCATGATCCATCAATTGATAAAAGGATGAGGCATGTTCGTAAAAAAATAAAGACGTTTATTCCCGAGAAAGTAGAGGCCCTTGTTAAAGATGTGGAGAAAATTTTGAAGTTAGGATATATCATGGAGTCAAGATATCCATCCTGGGACTTCAATCTAGTATTAGTTAAGAAGAAGAATAAACAATAGAGAATGTGTGTAGACTTCATTGATTTTAATAAAGCACGCCCAAATTATACTTTTCCCCTATCTTGTATTGACCAATTATTATATGCTTCCTCAAATCATGATTGTTTTTGTCATTTATGGATGCATACTCAGGATACAACCAAATTTGAATGCATCCTAACAATGAAAATGACACTACTTTTCATACTGAAAGGGGTTTCTATTGCTATAAGGTTATGGCTTTCAGTCTGAAATATGTAGGGTCAACTTACAAAAGGTTAGTCAACCAAATTTTTGAAAAACAAGTGAGAAATAACATTGACGCTTATATAGACGATGTGATCGTGAAAAGCAACCGTAAGGATCAACAAGTTGAAGTTTTATCCAAGATATTTGAAAGACGGAGAGAATTCAATCTTAAGTTGAAAGTTTTGAAGTGCTCCCTTGGAGTTTGAAGTGGAAATTTTCTTGGATATATTGTTAATAAGAACGATATTGAAGCATATCCAAAAACGTTTAAAGCACTATTAAACATGGAGCCGCCAAAGACAAGCAAACAAGTTCAAAGATTAACACGTCGATTTGTAGTATTGTCAAAGTCTATTTCTAAAGTTTCTAATTAAAGTCATTTTTTCTGTGAAGTATTCAAAAGAATCGAAAAAAACCAGCTATGATGATAATTGCGATACGACTTTCCGCGCGTTGAAAAAGTATTTAACTTCAACATAAATTTTGTTTGCTCCAACACAAGGTGAATCATTATACTTATATTTATATGTGTCTAACTTTGTTATATGTGTTGTACTGGTCAGAGAAGATAGAAGAGTGCATAAACCAATTTATTATGTAAGTAAAAGCCTAATTGATGCATGAAAAATGTATTTAAATATGGAGAAACTAACTGTAACATTGGTGGTAGTTGCCATAAATATGATACCGTACTATCAAACATATCGTTTAAGATGTGGCGACACATGTAATCATCGTTCTCCCATTTACAACGCTTCCTCGTTTTCTTTACCATTTCATTTTTCAATGTTATATGGTATGGAGTTCTCAAAACCTAAACAACCTTTGGGATGGTAAACAGAAAATGTATATTTTTCTACTATCTTATGATATTATTGTTCTCAAACTTTTCTAACTTAACAAACTTACTTGTCATATACTTAATTAATTCTCATTTCATATTTTAATCTTCATATACATAAAATTTCAATCTATTATATTAAGACGTGGTTGAAATCCGGATAACTCTCGAAGTCTTTTAAAAAAATCAAGATCGAAATTATTTTGGTGGTTCTCTAAAATATCAAACGGATAAAATCAGAGTTTTTTAAGAACGAGAGAATGGTTGTTTTTTTGTATTTTCTTTCTAAACCATCAATCTCTTCTTGTATTTTGACCAACCAAAAAATAATATTTCAAACTGTAAAAACTGTTTTGGTCAAATAACATGCCGCCACTTGAACCCTGGTCGGGGGCGCTGCTTTCAGATTTAGACGGGGACCACCGCGTTGTACCCCCGTTAATGGGCTAACGCCCATTTACCCCACTAATCATAGTATTATCTAAAAAATGTACTCTCAACACTCTTCAACTTGCTTGATAAAATATTATGACTACATTGGTCGACTAGTCAATCTATTACCCTAAAATATCTAACATAAGCCTTGCAAACCTCAAGAATCTCATGAGTCCATCCATAACCAGCTCAACTCAGTAGTTCGATTAAGAAAATAACCAGTCTGATAGTAAATATTTTCTTCAAGATTGAAAGTCACATAAGCTTCTGAAAATAAGATCAAACATAAATATTAAATAAGAAGACTTTAAGGATAAAAAGGAATGATAAAAGGGGATAAAAAAATTGGTAGGAAAAGAAAATACCAAAAACTGTAAGAATATAAATGAAAAAAGAATATGGCTACTTAAATAAAAGTTAATCGAATAATAACCGTTGATTCTATTATTTGATGAAGGGTTCAGGTTTCTGTTACAGATGTATGGCTCAAATTTAAACATACCAAACACTTATAACAAATGAAGCTGAAGAAGCAACATCACTCTTGCTAGAGTAAGGACAGTCTCCCACGCCTAATACATGTGTCAAACTACTTTATTGGTTTCCAACGCACATAAATTCTGCCATTAAGTACCATAATCAACTTAATGCTTAATATTTCCCGTCATATAAATGCTCCAAAATTCTGAATAAACAGATTTCATGAATGTATAAGTCTTAAAAAACACTTTATACTTCCAAAGAGGTTTTTGGTTCGACCGAAACAAAAAATCTCATATAATTTTCCTACATAATCGACTCATAGCAATAGTCATTTTTTTTAAATTTTGAAAGCACTAGTGGGGCTACTCCCATGCTTCCACAAGTAACTTGAAGAAATTTTTATAACAAAAAATTGAAAAAAATCATATAACTAATAAACTGGTTGAAAACTCTGCTTATGAGATAAG
Organism: Limnanthes douglasii subsp. nivea; assembly: GCA_036936605.1. Taxonomy (NCBI): domain Eukaryota; kingdom Viridiplantae; phylum Streptophyta; class Magnoliopsida; order Brassicales; family Limnanthaceae; genus Limnanthes; species Limnanthes douglasii. Next base: position 276,059,177 of record JAUPFV010000002.1, read on the forward strand.
TGGGTGATATTAAATAAAAAAACAAAAGAAATACTACTTAAACTTGTACTCTTATTCCTTTAAGAAAATTAATGTTTTTATAGTAACTGTTTTCTTCAAGATCACAAGTCACATAAGATTCAGAAAACAAGATCAACCATAAATATTAAATATTTCGTACAAAAACAAATCCTAGAAAATACTCTCACTCGATTCTCTTGCAAAGACTAAGGGAGGTAATAGTAAATTCTAAATTGTAAGGGCTTAGTTTATTGATTTGTAGTTTAGAAAATAAGATTTTAGATGTAAATAGACTTTGAGATAAATCTGTAAACAAATAAAACATGTACACCTCACATAAACTTACAAGAATTAAAATCATACCAGCTTTTGGACCAAACTATTCTTTATAAAGACAATCTGATTTTTCATTGTCGAGACTTTTAAATTTTTTATAAAATTATTTTATATCTCTTAGCGATCTTACATTTTTAATATTTTGTTACTAACTAATGTTTATATGTTTTAATAAATTAACTCTTGCCACCATAATATATTGTTTTCGTTTTTTATCTAATTTCACCATATTTTTAAAATTTGGCTCGATTTAGTTACATTATTATTTTTTATTGACAAAATTTGAACTAAATTATCTAAAACCCCTCATATGAATGAGGGCATATAGATATTATATGCCTCTTATAGCGATGACATAAGGTTATATCAAAGAATATGGATGACAATGAGTTAGGATGGGTGTGTGTATTGTTAAATCCGTAACCCATCAAGTCTTTATTTTTTTAAACCCGTCGGATTCCGATATCCGTTAAGGTAAGATATTTTTTTATCTCACGCCCGTACTCATTGATCATTTATAAAATATTTTTGTGTCATCAACTATCCAATAATAAATAAATAAAATCAATAATAATAATAATAATAATAATAATAATAATAACAACAACAACAGTAATAATATACTATATATAAACTCTTAAATTTAAACTAAATCTAAAAAATTAATAAAAAATCTAAAAATTTAGTAATAAATTTATAAAATATATTTATTATTTACAATTTATATTTATTTAATTTTTAATAAATTATATTTTTTTTAAATACAAATTTATTGAAAAATTATAACTGTTTGTTAAATTTATTCGAATTAAACTTTTATATTTGTTAAATATGAGCTAACATAAAATAATTTTAGATATAATAAAGTATAAATAATGATACAACTATAAAAAACATATTAATGAATACATAAATTATTAAAAATAAAAAACAAATTGAACTACATTACAATATAAATTTAGAATTTATAAAATAATAATATATATAATGTATTAATTTTTCAATACTAGAATAACTAACGGATGTCATGTAGATAAGGTTAGTGTATTCCCGCTGGAACTCATCCGAAACCTGGCGGGTAGTAAATTTTCAAACCCACAACCCATCTGTGGGAAATTTGTAAGACCCATAATCCATCCCATCGAGTCAGCTTGGGTCGGGTACCCATGAGTTGGGAAAAAATTACCATCATTATCAAAGAGTAACAACATGATAAGATGTATGTAACAAGGAAACAGATAAATAAAGGTCGTGAAAAACAATACTTGACGAAGTACAAAAAAATAAATAAAACAAAGGTCATAAAGAAGTGATTAGATGAAAGTCATCAAGATGATATTAGACGAGAGTCATGTAGAAATGGTTAGATGAAGGTCGTTAAAATAATGTTAGAGGAAGGTTGTAAAGAAGCAGTTATACGAAGGTCAATAAGAAGATGTAAGGCGGGGGTTGTTAAGTAGCGCTTAGACGAAAAACACTAAACAAATGTAAAACGAGGGTTGTTACAAAGTGCTTACACGAAAAATACCAAGAAGATATAAAACGAGGATCGTAAAACAAGTGTAACAAAAGAAGCGACAAATAAACCGAAATGTCCAAATAGGTTATCAAGAAAGGTTGTTATGCAGTTATGATACATGTAGTATAATGATTGGTATAAAAAATATTGCAAGTAGTATACATAAAGACTCAAGCCTTCATTCAGAGACTCAGCATTATAAAATAAAAGAACTGTTATCATTAAATTTATGATCTTTCTCGATTGTTCTTCATCATCTTCGTGTTAGATTTGAGAAATAATTTCACTTACAAAATTTGGCGTCGTTTGTTGGATATCTTTTCTTTTCACAGTTCAAGTTTTCAAAAATTTACCAGTGATGATAATTAGTTCGGGAATTGAAAAGGAAACTCCAATAATTTTTCAAATTCGAGGTACTTTACTCGTTGTTCTGAGAACCATAACCAATTTAGCAGCTAGTGGGACTAATCTATGATAAAATCCACATTTAGGCATGACAGCTGGTGCGCGCAATCCACTCAGTCAGGATTAAATGACTTAAATAATTACCATGGTAGAGTGTAATCAATCAATCAAAGCAATATCTGGTGTACACAGTTAAATTAACCAAGTTCATAGTGGTTAAAATGGTCTAACAACTTGTGTACTCAACTACTTTATACCAAGCCAAGTGGAAAATCTTCCCAATCAAAGTTTGCAAACCATTTTTTCTAGTGTTCTGATTTTAGAATTGCATATTAAGGAATTGAACTGAGAGAAAATTAGGGAAAATCAATTGCAAGATGAGAGGGATCGAGAAGTTAAGGAAATAATAGAAAGGAAAATTGAGGCATTGCAATTTCTATCGGAATATGTTTTGTTAAAAAATAATGTAAAACATAAATTTAACAAAGGGGATAGTAAGACGAGTTGTATGGAGAAAATAAGAAAAAAATATGTGATATTTAAGCGTGAAAAAAGGATGGTTTTATACAGATAGATGTGGTTAATAATGTAAAAGAAAAGAAAATAAAATGTTAAGATTCTGAGTTCGAAGTTCTTGCGAGAAATTTGGTATTTTAAAAAAGATAAAAAAAAATAAGTATAATGTAACGAGAAGAGGAAAAAAATGGCAGCCTACGTACTTCAAGAATCGTCATTTAATAAGAAGACTCTTGGGGGAAGATCCCGCGAACACTTGATCATTTTAAGATGACAACCTATGATGGCTAAGAAGATCTTGAATATTATCTAGAGAAATTTAAGAGTATGTTGATAGGGTTTAATCTAAATGATGTGTTATTTTGTATAGCCATGTTAATGACATTTAAAGGAAATAATTTTGATTGGTTTGATAATTTACCTAAATGGTCAATTCGGAATTTTGAAGGTTTATAGAGGGCTTTTAGAAATCGTTTCTTGGGAAACTAAGCACATAAAAAAGGTGATTTTATTTTTAACATGTATAAAAAGGGGAAAATTTAAAGAGTTACATCCAAATATGCATCCGTGAAATAAACGGTCATGTGACTAGCAAGGAAGATATTGCGGTAACAACTTTTAAAAGAGGCCTGGATACATAATTAAAGTTGTATGAGGATCCTTTCAAATTCTATGTGGATGGTTTGAGAGATTTTAGCAAGATCAAATAAATTTATTAGACTTAAGAATTTTAAAAGGAAAGCTTCTTATGGCTTAAAGTTTCAAGAATTTAAAATGGTGGCACCCGACAAAAGAAAAACTAACGAAATTAAGCATGGTGAAGGGATGAGAGGTTTAATTAACAGATCAAGGGTTTTATACTGAGGCTCACTCATTTCATTCAGGATATTGCAGTCATTTTGTATAATATAAATATCAAGGGTAAAGTATCAAACTCCACGTCCTATGAGAGCTTCAAGAAACCATAGATCTCATAGATATAGCAACCACAGATATCATAGATATTTATGTGCTTATAAAAGCAATCATGGTCACACGATAATTATTATTGGTAGTTAAGGGATATAATTTAAAGATTAATCGACAGTGGTGACCTTGTCTAATTTATTAAAAGTAAAGAAAGAAAAAAAAAAGAAAAATAGAAAAAGGAAGAGGTGGAAAGAATAGAGAGGATAAATGAAAACAAAAATATTTGTTTACTATCTTTGATTGCGATACAATGTCATGAACTGACCAAACCTTTAGGAAAAACCACAATATAAATTTTGGAGGTTCATCTAGTTAGGGATTCAATGTACCATAATTATTGACAGATAGTTACAGATTTGATGTTTAAAGATGATGATTTAAGAAGGGTTTTTACTCTACGTAAGGATAGACTGATAATTGATTTAGAAATTTATGGAGTTATAGTCTCCCATTATTGATAGACAATGGAAGCCAACTAATGTCATCTTCAAAATTTGTTACGAAAATATGCTCGGGGTACCTCCATATAAACCAACCAATAGAAAACTTGTTAGTTACGAAGGAAAGGCTTGAAGATGTGTCAGTGAGATTGAGCTTTCAGTACTCATAGGTTATAGTATTACCGAAAATAACTGCGAGAACTATCTTCATAATTTCTAATGCATCTAGTTTGTATAACGTGATTATGGGAAGACCATGTTTGCATAATATCGAGGCAACACCATGTACATCCAGGTAGTGTCTTAAATACCCGATGGAAAATCTAGTTGGAATAGTCAAAAGTAGCCAAAGAATAACAAAGAGTTATTATGCAATATCGTTAGATTCTGAGAAATTAACATAATACAGTTAAATGATGTGAATAAGAGTCTTCAACTGGATGGGAATAATAAATTTTATATGGAAGTTGATGACCTCAGGGAGGATATTCAGTGGAGGATCTATTAGATATAACTATTGAAATAATAAAAGTTAGGCAGATTGGTAAAGATTGGAAATTTTTAAAATCAAGATTTCAAGATTTGTTGAAAACAAATTCAGATTTTTTTGCTTTGAGTATGTATTCGGTGTTAGCTCATCTTTATCTTCCATGATCCATCAATTGATAAAAGGATGAGGCATGTTCGTAAAAAAATAAAGACGTTTATTCCCGAGAAAGTAGAGGCCCTTGTTAAAGATGTGGAGAAAATTTTGAAGTTAGGATATATCATGGAGTCAAGATATCCATCCTGGGACTTCAATCTAGTATTAGTTAAGAAGAAGAATAAACAATAGAGAATGTGTGTAGACTTCATTGATTTTAATAAAGCACGCCCAAATTATACTTTTCCCCTATCTTGTATTGACCAATTATTATATGCTTCCTCAAATCATGATTGTTTTTGTCATTTATGGATGCATACTCAGGATACAACCAAATTTGAATGCATCCTAACAATGAAAATGACACTACTTTTCATACTGAAAGGGGTTTCTATTGCTATAAGGTTATGGCTTTCAGTCTGAAATATGTAGGGTCAACTTACAAAAGGTTAGTCAACCAAATTTTTGAAAAACAAGTGAGAAATAACATTGACGCTTATATAGACGATGTGATCGTGAAAAGCAACCGTAAGGATCAACAAGTTGAAGTTTTATCCAAGATATTTGAAAGACGGAGAGAATTCAATCTTAAGTTGAAAGTTTTGAAGTGCTCCCTTGGAGTTTGAAGTGGAAATTTTCTTGGATATATTGTTAATAAGAACGATATTGAAGCATATCCAAAAACGTTTAAAGCACTATTAAACATGGAGCCGCCAAAGACAAGCAAACAAGTTCAAAGATTAACACGTCGATTTGTAGTATTGTCAAAGTCTATTTCTAAAGTTTCTAATTAAAGTCATTTTTTTCTGTGAAGTATTCAAAAGAATCGAAAAAAACCAGCTATGATGATAATTGCGATACGACTTTCCGCGCGTTGAAAAAGTATTTAACTTCAACATAAATTTTGTTTGCTCCAACACAAGGTGAATCATTATACTTATATTTATATGTGTCTAACTTTGTTATATGTGTTGTACTGGTCAGAGAAGATAGAAGAGTGCATAAACCAATTTATTATGTAAGTAAAAGCCTAATTGATGCATGAAAAATGTATTTAAATATGGAGAAACTAACTGTAACATTGGTGGTAGTTGCCATAAATATGATACCGTACTTTCAAAGTCATACTATCGTCATGTGAACTTATTTTAAGAAATGCGCTATACAAATTATACATTTAAGGAAGGTTTATGCGATGGTCGGTAGAATTAGAAGAGTATGATATTTTATACAAACCACGTTTTACAATTAAATCTCAAGTAGTTTCTGAGTTTATTAATGAGTTCAATGAAGAAAAATATGATGGTGAGAATATATTTGGAATGGATAGTGGAAGTTGATGGAGGGTTAAGTCTTAATAGAGATGTTGGGGTTGCCTTGTAAGCACTATTTGGTGAAGAAGTCAGACAATCGGTAAATTGTGGCTTTGAAGTAATAAACAATATAGCAGAGTACGAGGTCGTCTTGATTGGTTTGAAATTGGCTAGTATATGTGGATCGAAGATCATATGGGTGAGATCGGATTCTTAGTTGGTGGTAAGTCAGGCAAAAAGAGTATATGAAGCTAAGTAAAAGAGTGTAAGAGGATACTTGTAGACATTAAAAGAATGGGAAAATAAATTTATAAGAGTAGAATACAAACACGTGCCATGTGTAAATAATTGAATTGTAGACTCCTTAGCAAGTGCAAGAGTATTATGAGCTAATGCACTAGTTACCATCCATGAAAGTCCATCTAAAGAGAACAAAAAGCATGATGTCGAGGTCCTAAAAATAAAGGAATTTTAGGATTGAAGGTAAGAATATTTGATATATTTGAGAGATCAAATTATCTCTAAAGAAAATGTTAATGCTTGTGCTTTGAGAATACGAGATGTTAAGTATATAATCTTTGATAACGTCCTTGATAGTAAAAGTTCCACAAGACCAATGCTAAGATGTTTGAATAAAGATGAAGCTATATCGATCCTTAGAGATTTTGGCACGACGAAGTTGCTGGGGCACATTAAGGATACATAAGATTATGCAATTTCTTCTTGTGGGTTTCTATTGGCTAAACTAGCAGCATATGTCGAGAATATTGTGTAAAGTTATAACGCATGCTAGAAATATGCTAATATGAGCCACATACCAAGCGATTATGTTAGAGAAATACAATGTTTCGTTGTAACTGTTGATTATATCACAAAGTGGATTGAAGCAAAATCTTTATACAAGATGAAGGCTCAAGAAATTTGTGATGTTTTATAAAGTCTGATTCTATCTAAGTATGGGATCCTGATAATTCTAATAACGGATAATGGGCCTTACTTTCATAATGACCGGATGACAATAGTTTGTATAAAATATGAAATAGAACATTTCTCGACTCCATATTACTCTTAAGGAAATGGGAAGGTGGAAGTGACAAATATAATATTATGGATGAAATAAATAAAAAGATCGAGAGAGCTAATGGAAATTGGCCTAATAATTAGCATAGGCAATATGGCCATCCAAGACAACTCATGGTCAGCTATGGGAGAAACTCTTTTTTATTGGTGTATGGGATATAGGCAGTAGTTTGAGCAGAGATTATCATCCATAGTCACATGATTCAAAATTATTCAGAAGAAGAATATAGTGAAGTAAGATAAGTTTCTATCAATTTGATTGAAGAACGATGTGATCAAGCTCGGGTTGGGGCACAACACTACAAGAGCTTAACAAAGAGCAGGATCGACTCAATTTTAAAACCCATATCTCTTAGATAAGGTACCTTGGTCATGAACAAAATATTCCAAGGTTCAAAAGATAAAAATACATGAAAGTTAGCTCCAAACTATGATGGACCATACAACCCATTTCTAAAGGACATCATGATGCATATCGGTTAGAAGATTTGGATAAAAACACATTGAAGCAATCCTGGAACATTAGTAATTTAAAATTATATAAGTGAAATTTGTGACATGGTTGTGCACTCTTTTTCCTTCGTAGGGGCGTGAGAGGGTTTTTATTGAGGCACATCGTAAGCCAATTCATTTAATAAATAAGTTTGCATTTAGAAGAAGAAAGTGTTATTTATATTAAAAAAGAAGAACATAATGGAAAAATTAAAATATTTTGAGTTCAAAAGATATTTAAAAAGAAGAAACTATATATTTAAGATAGTTATTTCATTTATAAAATTTAAGAAAGTAAAGAAGAAATTTATACGAAGGGGAATCCTGTAAAAACTCAAGTTGAAGAAAGAAGAATTTAAACATTGAAGATAATTATTTAAGTTATAAAATTCAACAAAGCAATAAAGAAATTTATACGAAAGGGGGTCGTTTGTACTGATAAGTAAGCGAAAATACTTAATTAACCAAGTTTAAGGTTGAAAGACCATTAGGAACATAAGTGGTCATACTATGTCTTGACTTAAAATGTCAAAATATCAAAAATGGTTAATAAACCAAGCTGAAGGTTCAAAAACTATTAGGAATGCAAGTGGTCATATTAAGTTATGACTTCAAATATTAAAGTAACGAAAATGGTTTATAAACCAAGCCTAGATTTGAAAGACTATTAAGGATGCAAATGACCATACTGTGCCCTGACTTAAAATGTCAAAGTAGCGAAATTGGCTAATAAACCAAACCTAAGATTGAAAAATCTTTAGGAAACGCAAGTGGTCATACTGCGCTCTGACTCAAGATTCAAATATACATATTGACCCACACAACAAAAGTAAAAATAAAAATATGTTGCCAAAATAAAGTAAGTAAGGTTTAAACATAAGCTAATTAAATAGTAAAGTCAGAGTACAAAACATGGAGGTCTCATTCAAAAAATATAACAAAACAAAAAAAGTTTCTTTCAACAACGACATTCTTAGATTAGGCAGTGTGAGGAGGATAATTTATTTTATAAGTAGCATGTCACGTTGGCGGAACTATCTTTATTTTGAACAATAGTATGAGGGTCTCCAATAACAGTGACTTCTTCATCAATTGGGTCGTGATCGATATTGCCTTCATCAAATGACAAAGGGAATTCATTTTCAAGTACTTTAAACTTAAGGTCACCTAAAACAATATTATGATTCTTTTTCCAAATCACAATGATAGTATTTTTTTGAAAAAATTTTCAGCATACTGTCAGCCACAACCAAAATTTATATTTTTATTCTCTTGAATAGTGTTTGTAGTTTCTTCCAATATGTCCCTCTCAACATCTTTTAATGCTCTTCCACAACTTTTTTCTAATTTCTTCAGTCTTTTTTACTTCAAAACTTATCTTGAATATTTTTAACATCATCATTCAAAGTATCATTTTTAGATTTCAGATTAGAATCGTTATTGATCATAGTATTTATCTTGGTAGACATAATGTTGGTTTGACCCATCAGACCATCATTAATTTTAGCCAATTCAACATTTGGATAAATCAATTTCTTATTCAAAGTAAGTTGCTCAGTACTTTGAGTAACCAATTTTGATTTTTGAGACACTTACTCTGTATTTTGTTGATTTAAGTCATCTTTTTTGTGTTTATTTTAGAAATCAAGTTGTATTTCTTAGTCTTATCTTGCGATGGATTATCAATTTTTTGTTAAAACTAAATACCCTCTTTGAAGTTTGTTTAAGTAATCAATAAGTTATCTAATATATCCAAACCATCATATGCCATGGTTTGAAGTTTTACATTATCTTAATACTGATAAAGTCTTAAAACAACATTATGGCTCTTTTGGCAAATCACTATGATAGTATATTTTTGAATTTTTTTAGCATAATGTCACCCACGACAGGATTCATTTTTATTTCTCTTGAATAATGCTTATAGTTTTTCCAAGAATTTCCTCTCAGTATCTTTTACTGCATCTTCCACAACTTCCCTACTTTCTTCAGTCATTTTTGCTTCAAAATTAGTAAGCTTATCTTGAAGATTTTTGGCATCATCCTTCAAAGTAGCATTTTCAGATTTCAGATTAGAATTTTTATTGATCTTGGTAGACATAATATCGTCTTGACCCTTCAGACCATCAAAAAATTTAGCCAACTTAATATTTTGAGAAATCAATTTCTTATTCAAAATAAGTTCGGTACTTTAAGTAACCAATTTTGATATTTGAGAAATCTAATTTACATTTTGTTGATTTTGGTCATCTTTCTTACCACTTAGATTAGAAATCAAGTTGTCTTTGTTAGTTTTTTTTGTGATGGTTTATCATTTTTTTGTTATAAAACTAAATACCCTCTTTGGAATTTGTCTAAGTAATCAATAAGTAGTCTAATAGATCCAAACAGTACATGCCCTGGTTTGAAGTTTTACATTATCTTAATAGAGATAGAGTCTTAAAACAACATTAGGGTTCTTTTTCCAAATCGCTATGATAGTATCTTTTTTAACTTTTTTCACCATACTGTCAGTCATGGCCAAAATTTATTTTTCCTTCTCTTGGGTAGTGTTTGTAGTTTCTTCTAGGATTTTCCTCTCAACATCCTTTATTGCATATTCTACAACTTTTCTAAATTCTCAAGTCTTTTTTACTTCAATATTAGTAATCTTATCTTGAAGATTTTTAACATCATCCTTCAAAGTAATATTTTCATATCTCAGAATTATTATTGATCATAGTATTGATTTTGGTAGATATAATGTCGGCTTGACCCGTCAGACCATCATTAATTTTAGCCAACTCAACATTATGAGAAATCAATTTCTTATTCAAAATAAGTTGCTCAGAACTTTGAGTAACCAATTTTAATTTTTGAGAAATCTACTCTGCATTTTGTTGATTTATAACATTTTTCTCAGTGCTTAGTTTAGCAACCAAGTTGTTTTTCTTAGTCTTATCTTGCTATGACTTATATATATATATATATATATATATATATATATATATATATATATATATTTAAATTAAATACCATCTTTGTAATTTGTCTAAGTCATCAATAAGTTCTCTAATAGATCTAAACAATATATGTCATGGTTTGAAGTTTTACATTATCTTAATACTGATAAAGTCATTAATCGATACGCAAACATCAGTGAGTTATGATAACTATGAAAAAAGGTAAAACAAAGAGGCGATAAACAAAACAGTTATCAACAATCGATTGGAGAAAGTGTAATGATAAAAACAAATCTTTATTTGAAGCTCAAGTTGCCTCTGTAAGATATAGTTATACTCATATTATTGTAATATGACAAACTGGGGCAATACTTGAGTTGATGAGTTATCAATAATGCTGGATATGGAACGTGTTGAGAGTCAAGTCGTTGATTAGAAGCTACGATAAGTGTTATATGGTTGTTTGTGAAAGTTGTTGTTTGAACAGTTGGTGAGGTAGCAATAATATTGTTATGTGGCTTTGCGTTTTGAGTTGAAGCACTTAAAAAATCTGTACTTTTTCCTTTATTTTGGTCATAAGTTAAGTTTGGAAGTACATCGGGTTCACCATGTTTCCTTTTGTCTATTTGCTTATAAGAGGGTATGGTATGAGATTTTTCCTTAGTAACAGGAGCGTTATTAGAATTAACATAATTCTTCTTATTAGAAGGATCTTGATTATAAGGAGGAAGTTTTCTCTTAATGTTGACACAAATCATGTTAGGAGCATATGTGTTGTTCAAAGGGGCTTGATCAGATTTGGAGTTTTTCTTCTTAGTAGCAGTATGGTTCGTATCAAAGATATTCAGACCTGTTTATTTAATGTGTCCCCTGTTATAACTTAAGAGTTCTTCTCCATTTTTTTAGGATGCCCTTTAGGTGGTGTAAGTTCGTCTTGAGAAATATGTGGATTACCATTCTGTCAAGCATGGTCTACAAAATTTATACTTTTTTCTTCCTCTGAATAAAAAGGGCATCCTTTGGGTTGACAAGCTTATCATCTTTGTGAGAATAGTCTGAGAGGACTCTATGCCAAATTCAGTTTGATTCCTCTGACATATTTTTTTGTTAGGAGAAGAACCATCATCATTCATTTGCAATTTCTTTGTGGTAACTTTTAAGCCAAGACCAATTTTATTTTGTTATGAAATCCTTGAAGAATTACATTCATAATGTTTTTGGGGGTAACTTCTTCTTCGGTTTTAGTCAGAGTAATCTTCCTATCACCCGTCATATTAATCTTGTCAATAGGTTCGAGACCAGCTAGCAAAAAGTTATCAATTATAAAGAGTTAGTGAAAATAGAAAAAACCAAACCGAATAGGCCGCATCATGTAGACCTGGGAAATGATTTACATTTACATAATTGCAAGCCTTTATAAAGAATTGTTAATACTGACCAGAGTCTGCAAAAGAATAACATATTTATAAAGGTGAACAAATGGAAAAAGAAAACAAAAATAAGAATAAACAAATCATCTCTTACGTGTATTTATCTATCGTCTTTTGATTTGAACATATTCCCAATTAGAATTTCGGTATTCCCAATTTTTGTTACATAAATAAAGAAACTTTTCTAACCACAAACATAAGTGGGTAGGTTGATAATTTTATTTATATATTTTATATTTATAAAATAGAAAAATGTTTCCTTTATATTTTAGGATATCAACAGTAGTAAGGAAATCTGAAAGATAAACATGTGTTTTCAAGTTGTTTGAGCTAAGAAACACGATGATTATGGCATGCCATAAATTAGCAGCTAGTTTAATGAGCATATGCGAATATGTCTAAAAACTTCTTGAGTAAATTTGGGAAGATGGAATCGAAAACCATAGTGAAATGGGGAAGTAAAGAAACAAGTTTCTTATCTTTCACTTTGATGGGGTAATTCAACAGGTTTAGGAAGGCGAGTAGCAACGTTATGAGGGAAATCGCAATCACCACTAAAAATTCAATGTTCTTCATCAGACATGTGATTATAAATAAATCGCTTAAAATATGTATCTAAAATTGATTTTTTTACATCTAGATGAGAGAGTTGGTCCATAGCACCGGTGAAGATTATTTCTTTTTTTTTCTGAAGATGTTTTCCTTTTTGGAGCCATTTCTGGGTAAAATAAAAAAATTATCAACAAGATTGTTAAGTTAAATATTTTTTTATGTTTGATAATGGTTGTTTAAGACGAAAAAGTAGAATCAATATGCTAGTTCTAATAAGTACACATTTTTTTTCTTCTTCTACAAAATTAGGGATTTCATTTGAAGAATCATTTAACATATATTATTTTTATTAGTTTTGATTAAGCAAACATGAAATGTTTAAACGAAGGAGAAAAGAAGAGTTAGTGTAAAAAATACATGATTAAAAGAAGTAGAGATGAAAATCGAGTATTGAATATGCTAGAGCTTTAATGGTGAAAGAGCAAAGAATAAACGAGTATATAAGAAGAAGAATCGTAAATGAGGTAACATTTATTATATGAATAGGAAGTATGTTGTAGAATCTCATCGAGTATAATTATAAAAAGATCAGTGACGACTAAAATATATTTTCTGGAGTATATATATATATATATATAATAAGAGAATTCTTTTGTTTTGAAAAGTGGAGTGGCTTCTAAAAACGTGTTAGAATCTACGGGGTTCAAACGTTTAAATCTTTATACGTGACAACATAAATCTCGAAGGTTAGAAATTTTAACACACTAAAATTTTAAATTAAAAGTAATAAACCATTAAGTTTACTAGATGATACCTCGTCTAGATAATTTTTAGTAGTCACAATTGTTATTTTACAAAATTTACTTGAAGGATTAGAGAGAGATCATGACAATGTTATATCTTATAGATAGTACATGCTCCTAATAATGACGATGTAATATTATATCAAAGACTAGCAAAATGATAAGATGCATGGAACAATAAACCAGATTGACGAAGGTTATGACAAAAATATTAGACGAAAGACACAAAAAAAATAAGATGGGGGTAATAAAGAAACGATTAGACGAAGGTCATAAAAAAGATGTTAGAAAAGATCGTATAAATTGGTTAAATGAAGGTCGACAAAAAATATTAGATGAATATTTTAAAGAAGCAGTTAGATAAAAGTCAACAAAAAAATGTAAATCGAGAGCTAATAAAAACGTTTAGTTAAAATATAAAAAAAAAATGTAAAACGATGTTGTTAAAAAGTGTTTAGACGAAAAACCTTAAAAATATATAGAACGAGGTTTTGAAAAAATGTAAAAAAAATTAAAAAATCCTAACACGTATCATTATCTAATAAATTATACAATAAATTGTTAAACAATTATATTAAGATGATTTACAAAAAAAAATTGTAAATGTTATAAATAATAATTCAAATCTTGAGACTATCCACCATAAAATAAAAATAATATTATCATCAAATTTATTGTTTTTTGTTTTTTATTACCTTGTTTTAGATTTGGAAATGAATTTCCTTACAAGACTCCACCTTACTTTATCATTATTATTCTTAACTCTTGAGAGTTCGGTGAGATAAAAACGCACCCACCTCAGATACCAGTCTAACTTGCAGTGTGATGGTTGTATGTAATTAAAAATTGTAGAAAACTAGAAAAAAATTAAAAATGGTAGCAAAGATCGTATAGAAGTGGTTAAATGAAAGTCGGCAAAAAAATATTAGACGAATGTTTTAAAGAAGTTAGCTACAAATAGCCAAAAAATAAAACAAGTTAGATACAAATAGCCAAAAAATGTAAAACGAGAGTTGTTAAAAATGTTTAGATAAAATAAATAAATAAAAATGTAAAACGATGTTTAAAAAAAATTCTTAGACGAAAAATCTAAAAATATATTAAACGAAGTTCTTAAAACAAATGTAAAAAAAATATAAATGAATTAATTAAAAAATCAGTTGAACTGTAACAAAATGAGTAACAAGTATCATTATCTAATAAATTATAAAATAATTTGTTAAAAAATTATATTCAGACGATTTATAAAAAAAATTGTAAATGTTATAAATAATAATTCAAATCTTGAGACTATCCACGATAAAATAAAAATAATATTATCATCAAATTTATTGTTTTTTGTTTTTTATTACCTTGTTTTAGATTTGGAAATGAATTTCCTTACAAGACTCCACCTTACTTTATCATTATTATTCTTAACTCTTGAGAGTTCGGTGAGATAAAAACGCACCCACCTCAGATACCAGTCTAACTTGCAGTGTGATGGTTGTATGTAATTAAAAATTGTAGAAAACTAGAAAAAAATTAAAAATGGTAGCAAAGATCGTATAGAAGTGGTTAAATGAAAGTCGGCAAAAAAATATTAGACGAATGTTTTAAAGAAGTTAGCTACAAATAGCCAAAAAATAAAACAAGTTAGATACAAATAGCCAAAAAATGTAAAACGAGAGTTGTTAAAAATGTTTAGATAAAATAAATAAATAAAAATGTAAAACGATGTTTAAAAAAAATTCTTAGACGAAAAATCTAAAAATATATTAAACGAAGTTCTTAAAACAAATGTAAAAAAAATATAAATGAATTAATTAAAAAATCAGTTGAACTGTAACAAAATGAGTAACAAGTATCATTATCTAATAAATTATAAAATAATTTGTTAAAAAATTATATTCAGACGATTTATAAAAAAATTTGTAAATGTTATAAATAATAATTCAAATCTTGAGACTATCCACGATAAAATAAAAATAATATTATCATCAAATTTTCTATTTTTGATTTTTTTATTACCTTGTTTTAGATTTGGAAATGAATTTCCTTACAAGACACAGCCTTACTTTATCATTCTTAGTCTTAACTCTTGAGAGCTCGGTGAGATAAAAACACACCCACCTCAGATACAAACCTGACTTGCAGTGTGATGGTTGTATGTAATTAAAAATTGTAGAAAACCAAAAAAATTAAAAATGGTAGCAAAGATCGTATAGAAGTGGTTAAATGAAAGTCGGCAAAAAAAATATTCGACGAATGTTTTAAAGAAGTTAGATAAAGATCAACAAAAAAATGTAAAACGAGAGTTGTTAAAAACGTTTAGATAAAATACATAAAAACAAATGTAAAACGATGTTGTTAAAAAATGCTTAGACGAAAACTCTAAAAATATATTAAACGAAGTTCTTAAAACAAATGTAAAAAAGATATAAAAAAATTAATTAAAAAATCATTTGAACACGTATCATTATCTAATAAATTATAAAATAAATTGTTAAACAATTACATTAAGACGATTTATAAAAAAATGTTAAATGTTATAAATAATAATTCAAATCTTGAGACTATGCACCATAAATTTAAAATAATATTATCATCAAATTTATTATTTTTGATTTTTTTATTACCTTGTTTTAAATTTGGAAAGGATTTTCTTTACAAGACTCAACCTTACTTTATCATTCTTATTCTTAACACTTGAGAGCTCGGTGAGATAAAAACACACCCACCTCAGATACCAAGCTGACTTGCAGTGTGATGGTTGTATGTAATTAAAAATTGTAGAAAACCAAAAAAAATAAAAATGGTAGCAAAGATCGTATAGAAGTGGTTAAATAAAAGTCGGCAAAAAAATATTAGACAAATGTTTTAAAGAAGTTAGATACAGATAGCCAAAAAATGTAAAACGAGAGTTGTTAAAAATGTTTAGATAAAATAAAAAAATAAAAATGTAAAACGATGTTTTAAAAAAATTCTTAGACGAAAAATCTAAAAATATATTAATCGAAGTTCTTAAAACAAATGTAAAAAAGATATAAACGAATTAATTAAAAAATCAGTTGAACTGTAACAAAATGATTAACATGTATCATTATCTAATAAATTATAAAAAAATTTGTTAAAAAATTATATTAAAACGATTTATTAAAATTTTTGTAAATGTTATATATAATAATTCAAATCTTGAGACTATCCACCATAAAATAAAATTAATATTATCATCAAATTTATTATTTTTGATTTTTTTATTATCTTGTTTTAGATTTGGAAATGAATTTCAATACGAGACTCAACCTTACTTCATCATTCTTATTCTTAACTCTTGAGAGCTCGGTGAGATAAAAACACACCCACCTCAGATACCAACCTGGCTTGCAGTGTGATGGTTGTATGTAATTAAAAATTGTAGAAAACCCAAAAAAAAAATTAAGAATGGTAGCAAAGATCGTATAGAAGTGGCTAAATGAAAGTTGGCAAAAAAAATATTAGACGAATGTTTTAAAGAAATTAGATAAAGATCAACACAAAAAATGTAAAACGAGAGTTAGTTAAAAACGTTTAGATAAAATACGTAAAAAAATGTAAAACGATGTTGTAAAAAAAAATGCTTAGACGAAAACTCTATAAAATATATTAAACGAAGTTCTTAAAATAAATGTAAAAAAGATATAAACAAATTAATTAAAAAATTATAACAAAATGAATAACACTTATCTAATAAATTATAAAATAAATTGTTAAACAATTATATTAAGACGATTTATAATTTTTTTGTAAATGTTATAAATAATAATTCAAATCTTGAGACTATCCACCATAAAATAAATATAATATTATCATCAAATTTATTATTTTTAATTTTTTTATTATCTTGTTTTATATTTGGAAAGGAATTTCCTTACAAGACTCAACTTTACTTTATCATTCTTATCCTTAACACTTGAGAGGTCGGTGAGATAGAAACACACCCACCTTAGATACCAACCTCACTTGCATTGTGATGGTTGTATGTAATTAAAAATCGTACAAAACCAAAAAAAATTAAAATGGTTGCAAATATCGTATAGAAGTGGTTAAATGAAAGTCGACAAAAATATATTAGACGAATGTTTTAAAGAAGTTAATTAAAAATCAACAAAAAAAATGTAAAACGAGAGTTGTTAAAAACGTTTAGATAAAATACATGAAAAAAATGTAAAACGATGTTAAAAAATGCTAAGAGGAAAACTCTAAAAATATATTAAACGGAGTTTTTAAAAACAAATATAAAAAAAAATATAAACAAATTAATTAAAAATTCATTTGAAATCTAACAAAATGAGTAACACGTATTATTATCTAATAAATTATAAAATAAATTGTTGGACAATTATATTAGAAAAATTTATAAAAAAAGTTGTAAAAGTTATAAATAAAAATTTAAATCTTGAAACTATCCATTATAAAATAAAAGTAATATTATCATCAAATTTATTTTTATTTTATTTTTTATTATCTTGTTTTAGATTTGGGAAGAAATTTCTTTGGAGAATCAACTTTACTTTTTCTTTTATTTATAACTCTTGAAAATTGTAAATGTTATAAATAATAATTGAAATCTTGAGACTATCCACGATAAAATAAAAATAATATTATAATCACATTTATTAATTTTGATTTTTTATTACCTTGTTTAAGATTTGGAAACGAATTTCCTTACAAGACTCAACCTTACTTTGTCATTCTTATCCTTAACTCTTAAGAGCTCGGTGAGATAAAAACACACCCACCTCAGATACCAACCTGACTTGCATTGTGATGGTTGTATGTAATTAAAAATTATAGTATACCTAAATTGGTACCAAATATCGTATAGAAGTGTTTAAATAAAAGTCGGCAAAAATATATTACACGAATGTTTTAAAGAAGTTAATTAAAGATCAACAAAAAATGTAAAACGAGAGCTGTTAAAAAGGTTTAGATAAAATACATGAACGTAAAACGATGTTGTTAAAAAATGCTTAGTGGAAAACTCTAAAAATATATTAAACGAAGTTTTTAAAAACAAATGTAAAAAAGATATAAACAAATTAATTAAAAAATCATTTGAACTCTAACAAAATGAATAACACGTATCATTATCTAATAAATAAAATAAATTGGTGGACGATTATATTAGAAAAATTTATAAAAAAAGTGGTAAAAGTTATAAATAAAAATTTAAATCTTGAAACTATCCATTATAAAATAAAAGTAATATTCTCATCAAATTTATTTTTATTTTATTTTTTATTATCTTGTTTTAGATTTGGGAAGAAATTTCTTTGGAGAATCAACTTTACTTTTTCTTTTATGGTTAACTCTTGAAAATTGTAAATGTTATAAATAGTAATTCAAATCTTGAGACTATCCACCATAAAATAAAAATAATATTATAATAAAATTTATTATTTTTAAATTTTTTTATTACTTTGTTTTGGATTTGGAAAGGAATTTCCTTACAATACTCAACCTTACTTTATCATTCTTATCCTTAACTCTTGAGAGCTCGGTGAGATAAAAACACACCCACCTCAGATACCAACCTGACTTGCATTGTGATGGTTGTATGTAATTAAAAATTGTAGTATACCAAAAAAATTAAAATTGGTACCAAATATCGTATAGAAGTGTTTAAATGAAAGTCGGCAAAAATATATTAGACGAATATTATAAAGAAGTTAATTAAAGATCAACAAAAAATGTAAAACGAGAGCTGTTAAAAAGGTTTAGATAAAATACATGAAAAAAATGTAAAACGATGTTGTTAAAAAATGCTTAGTGGAAAACTCTAAAAATATATTAAACGAAGTTTTTAAAAACAAATGTAAAAAAGATATAAACAAATTAATTAAAAAAATCATTTGAACTCTAACAAAACGAGTAACACGTATCATTATCTAATAAATAAAATAAATTGGTGGACGATTATATTAGAAAAATTTATAAAAAAAGTGGTAAAAATTATAAATAAAAATTTAAATCTTGAAACTATCCATTATAAAATAAAAGTAATATTATCATCAATTTTAATTTTATTTTTTATTATCTTGTTTTAGATTTGGGAAGAAATTTCTTTGGAGAATCAACTTTACTTTTTCTTTTATTGTTAACTCTTGAAAATTGTAAATGTTATAAATAATAATTCAAATCTTGAGACTATCCACCATAAAATAAAAATAATATTATAATAAAATTTATTATTTTTGATTTTTTTATTACCTTGTTTTGGATTTGGAAATGAATTTCCTTACAAGACTCAACCTTACTTTATCATTCTTATCCTTAAGTCTTGAGAGCTCGGTGAGATAAAAACACACCCACCTCAGATACCAACCTGACTTGCATTGTGATGGTTGTATGTAATTTATAATTGTAGAAAACAAAAAAATTAAAATTGGTAGCAAATATCGTATAGAAGTGGTTAAATGAAAGTCGGCAAAAATATATTAGACGAATGTTATAAAGAAGTTAATTAAAGATCAACAGAAAAATGTAAAACGAGTGCTGTTAAAAACGTTTAGATAAAATACATGAAAAAATGTAAAACGATGTTGTTAAAAAATGCTTAGTGGAAAACTCTAAAATATATTAAACGAAGTTTTTAAAAAAAATTGTAAAAAAGAAATAAACAAATTAATTAAAAAATCATTTGAACTTTAAGAAAATGAGTAACACGTATCATTATCTAATAAATTATATAATAAATTGTTGGACAATTATATTAGAAAAAATTATAAAAAAAGTTGTAAAAGTTATAAATAAAAATTTAAATCTTCAAACTATCCATTATAAAATAAAAGTAATATTATCATCAAATTTATTTTTATTTTATTTTTTATTATCTTGTTTTAGATTTGGGAAGAAATTTCTTTGGAGAATCAACTTTACTTTTTGTTTTATTCTTAACTCTTGAAAATTGTAAATGTTATAAATAATAATTCAAATCTTGACACTATCCACCATAAAATAAAAAAATAATATTATAATCAAATTTATTATTTTTGATTTTTTTATTACTTTCTTTTAGATTTGGAAAGGAATTTCCTTACAAGACTCAACCTTACTTTATCATTCTTATCCTTAACTCTTGAGAGCTGGGTGAGATAAAAACACACCCACCTCAGATACCAACCTGACTTGCATTAAAGATCAACAAAAAATTGTAAAACGAGAGTTGTTAAAAACATTTAGATAAAATACATGAAAAAAATGTAAAACGATGTTGTTAAAAAATATTTAGAGGAGAACTCTAAAAATATATTAAACGAAGTTTTTAAAAATAAATGTAAAAAAATATAAACAAATTAATTAAAAAATCATTTGAACTCTAACAAAATGAGTAACACGTATTATTATCTAATAAATTATAAAATAAATTGTTGGACAATTATATTAGAAAAGTTTAAAATAAAAGTTGTAAAAGTTATAAATAAAAATTTAAATTGTGAAACTATCCATTATAAAATAAAAGTAATATTATGAGCAATTTTTTATTTTTTTTTATTATTGTCTTGTTTTAGATTCTCCAAAGAAATTACTTTACTTTTTCTTTTATTCTTAATTCTTGAAAGCTTAGTGGGATTAAAACCAACCTCCAACTAAAATACCAACCTCCAACTAAAATACCAACCTCAGTAGCATATAATTAAATATTCTGCAAAACCAAAGGAATTTTCACCCAAAATAGTTTTAGGTTCAACGTTATCTCCAGTTCTGATAAAAATAATTGATCCTTAAAGTAAGAGAACTGGCATAAACGGACAAATACATATAATTTAAAATAAATAAAAACGGAAGGATAATTACGAGAGTTGCACGCTTGGTTATTTTATTAATGTAATTATTTTGTTTTTTTGTTAGCAAGTAATAGACACCGATAAGAAATATATAAACGGTTATTGTCTCGTGCAATCTATTATTTAATCTGCTTTAATAGGAGAGATTAAAAGCCTGGTTTTGTTTGTTCTTGGTTCGGTTTCGTTCAAATCGATTTTTGTTTGAGTTAGATGCGGTTTATTTATTCGGTTTCAGTTGTCAGTTTGGGTTAGAATATCAAATCAATATGTAATTTATTTCTAAATATTTTATTCAAATAAACAATATAAAGTTATAATTTAAAAATTAATTTTAATTTGTTTAATTAATCTTATGATCTTATCTAATAATTATCTAATAATTTTGACAAATATAAACATTTTTTGGTACCAATTGTATGAGTTCGGTTCCAAATCTATTCATCGGTATTTCTAATATAAAATGGAGTTTGGTTTAGTTTTAGGATCCAGTTTTTATTCTCATCAAGTTTTCGGTTCGCACGAACTATCAACCGCCCTAGCTTTAACTTTATATATAAAGTTGATACTGTGTTGCAAAACTTTGTCTCAGGTTCTCTCTTCTTTCTCATAAACTTCTGATCACTTTTCGTTCTTAACTTTCATAAATTTTCAATCTATAACATATATATACTCATGGAAGAGGTTGACCAAACGGAGAACTTAATGAATATATGATGCATATGCATAATGACTTTGTGTCACCACCAACCAACAAAATCCACGTATATCTTCAAAATCCACATCCACAAATCTATTCAAAGGGAAATACTGTAGCGTTACACACTTACACATGCAAATTCTTATTGTGCTTTTTCCTTGGAAACCACAAACCTCACGACCGAGGAGATGAAGTATGTATATATGCCGGAAAACACAAACCTGATGGGAGAGACCAAATTCTCACATTTGTGGGAAATCACAAACCCTACCCAGGAAGAGATGAAGTGTGCACTTTTGTGCAAAATCACGGAGCCGACGACAAGGGAGATGAAGTTCTGGACGACAATGATGGAGGCCGTGAATATGGAACCAGAGAAAGAAGCGGTGCCATGTGCCAAAAGAAAAAAAAATGTAAAGCTCTCAACCAATCCTCAAAGCGCCATCTGAGGAGAGGAACTGAATTAGACACTGTTTCTGTGCTAGAGGAGGCTGCTAATTATGTCTAAGTTTTTAGAAGCACAAATTGAGTCACTAAAAAGAATTTAATGAAATATGAAAGGGTTTGTGGATGATTGTGTGGTTTTTAGCTCACGATACTTGACGCAATCATGCTCTAGTTTAGTATCCCTTCTTCCTAATACATGTATTTTTAGAAAGTATTATGTTTTAATTTATCCCTTTGTTCTCATAATACACATATTTAAAAAACAAAAAATTCATACTCCAAGTACCGTTAATATGAAATATAATGTATTTATTGTTTTTCAATTGGTAAAAACCACCTAACTTCTCAAGCGGATTAACACACATTCCAATAAAATCAGTAAAAGCGGATTAATGTGTAACGTATTATTTATGTATAATGGATTACAAATATTGTATTTTCTATTGCTATTATTTCTTTTAACATTTATACATTTTAGAGACGCAAAATTAACTTTTTTTGTATAATGGTTTTGGTCAAAAGGGATTTTAGTTCGTTGCCTTTCTATTGGTGCATTATTTTCTGATTCTTTAGGTGTTTTATCGGACGCATGTACGATGCTTGAGGTGTATTTTATCGTATAATTTCAAAGCAGACTCTCGTACATCGATACGATTATTTATATTTCGGCAGTTTTTTTATACTTCGGCGATGTTTAGAAGAGGGTAGATTGCTGATGGTTAAATGCTAGCTGGCTAATGATCGTACGAGTGCCAAACGCATGCTCGTTGCGGACTTATTGCGCAAACTTATTATGCGGATTTGTTATCCGTTCTTTTCGAAGCGCACTGAGGGGTTGGATGAGGTCTGGCCAAGTTGGATAGGTTTTGTGGTGATGGTTACTCGAAACTGAGCGACCTAGCCGGTCACTTTAGGAAAAATGGTCATGTTGGGTGCTTGGTCGCTTAAAGTCGTGCGTCAAGCATGCTCGACCGTGACCGAGACCAAACTTCTTGAACTTGGATTTGGAATTCCGACCAAGTCCCTTCTAGTTGTGCATGATCAGATAATTTAATTTTTGTTTGGCTAGTTTACTTTAGACTTATCCATGTTGTATTTGTAAGTCTCTTCACTCTGGTACTTAATTTCAAGCTAATAGAGTGCTCTCAATCGTGACCTTATCTTTCTTCGATTTTATACTTCAAGATGACTTCTTGCTTCCTCATTTTATTTCTTTTTTATATTTTTATTTTAAGTATTTTTACCACATGTCACTCAGATAAAGGCCTTTCAATTCTTTAACTACTTCATAATTTCACCACTTCATCTTTACTTCCATATATATCATCACTCACTAGTAACCTTTTTTTCTTTCTCTGCAAATTATCCTTCCTCTATAAGTTTCGAGTTTTGTTTCCTACAGAGTCAAGATTTCGTTCCCCATGGCGAATCTTAGGGCCAAATTCATGCGTTAACTTTTGGTCTCCTCCCACAGCGTTGGTTCAAAGCAAGCTACCAAGGTTGTTGGTCTCAACAACGCGGTATCACCATCTTCCCAGTCCCTTCAGTCCAAACAAACTTTCTACGAGGATGTATCTTATGTGTCTGAGCTTCAACAAGGTCTTGTGTTTGAGGGGATCCCACTGATTGGACACGTTTTTGCTCAAACATATATGTATCATCCGCAGGGCATCATCTTTGAACCTTTGAGTGATATCCCTTGCCAAGTTAAGAAGAGAGGTAAGTTATATAAACGCAAGGGGATAGAGAAAGAGAGGGCTCTATTGAAAATTCAGCACACCCCGAATAGTTTCAGATGGGGAATGAGGGGGTGTCATTGGTCGCGGTCATTGTGGAGGTATATTTTGCTGCCCATAAAGATGTTGTGAAAATCCGAGGGGGATCGATCCTCGAAGATGTTTTTTCTTTGTTGATCCCGAGTTTGCGTGACTTAAAAAGACTGCAGTTGCCACAGAGAATTCCAAAAAATTATACAGTGTGAGGGTCAAAAGACTTAAATATGAGATACTCAATGAAAAGGTTGCTCACATGGCCAGCTTCGAGAGAGTGAACCAACTCAATTGGCTATTTGAGAGTCGCGCTGATGAAGCATAAAAATGTCGTCTTCATGATATTCGACTTACCAAGAAGCACCAAGGTTCTACAATATGTTTTTAGTTTCTTATTCTTGTACTACGACATATTATTGGATGTTAAGACCCTATGGATCGCATGCCTACAAAAGATATTATTTTTGGGGAAGTGTAATACCTTTTGGGCTCGGGTCCTCACCTAATACCCAGCCTGCACCCATTTTGAAAGTTACTCGACTTTAACTAGGAGGAACCATCATCCCATGGGTGCCTTTGGCAGACCCCAAAGGAGATAACTCCAAAAATTGACTCTATTAGTAACATTGTGGTACAAATCTTATTCATAAATTTTATGGCATTTGTCATAATCTCATCGTGGATTGTAGGCCGAGAGTAATATTTTTTATGGATGATTTATACCACAACGGGAACCTCATTCTCCTTTGTGGAGTTCTTCTAACACAAAGGCAGAGTCTACTGAGCCTAGAAATTGAAGACGACTCCGTGAGATAACTTGGTGGTAAAGAATATTTTCAAGTACATTGTATCGAACGGATCATATTATGACACTTCAAGCTTTAAATATGACAATCAAGAGCGTCAATTGAATGAGGTAAGCTCATATTTAAGTTTTCCAATCAAGTGGCTCATTAATTAAAGCCTCGGAAGCTCTTTCAGAGGGCTCGAACCTTGTCAATTTGTAAACAACAAGTGATTCTTGGATAATGACGCAAACTTTGAAATCAGTAGCTCTTGTAGACCTTATTGCGTCGATTATTTTATTTTTTATCTGTGGTACTTGTTTGTATTGTATTTGTTTGAGTTGGAAGGCTTCGGCCCGTAATAGTTTTAAATAGAGGACATAAACCAAATCTTTAATTGTTTGAGCCCTTATAAAAAAAACTATCCATAATGGTTCAGCATTGGAGTCCGATGGGGTATGTCGTTTGGCTTAGAACTCGGGGAGGAGATAAGCTAGACCATGGGCTTTGATAGTTTTCTATGGATTCAATTTAATGGCGAGATATCTTAACTTTATATACCATCTCGTTAACCTACCCGAGATGTCGGGTTTCTGGAAGACATTTTGATAGAGGAAATATGCTCAGACATAATGGTGTAACATTAGAAGTAAGGCCTCATTTTTTGCCACTATTAAAGTTAGGATGAGATTCTCTAGTTTTAAATGTTATATTTTAACAACGAGGAGAGATTCGGTAATGTAGTAGATTGCTTGACATGTGGTTGCTTCATCTTTGACTAAAAGTTCACTTACAATTTTATTAAATACTCTCATCTATAAGTATAAGTTGTCACATGAGTTCCACCACGTGAGAAATTCATCGAATGTAAGTTTCTCTTTCATGTTTTAGAATGTTTTGTCAAATTTAAGTGCCCATTTGAACTAAAAAACACCACTTGAGTCTTTGTAAATTGAGGCGCAATTATACAATATCAGGTTGTAAACCAGTTAAAGGAAGCCAACATGTTCGTAAAGATTTGTACATTTTTTATATATTGCAGTAGTTTTATCACTACTAGATTATCTAGCTGAATTGGGTTTGCCTCGATCATTTTCTAACTGAGAAAGTATCCCAAGAATTTTCTATCAAGAATGTCGAATCTACATTTCTCTTTATTGAGTTTTGAATTGATTCCTTGGAGGTTTTCGAAGGTCTCTTCTAGGTCTAAAATGTGGTTTTTTCCTTTATTCTAGTGACTAGCCTGTCATCAATGTATGCCAAGATGTTCCACCCAAGTTATCTGGATAATGATTTTTTTATTTACCTGCATTTTTAGACCAAAATATTATTACCTTATAGATGTTGATACCTCACTCAAAGGTGAATGTCGTTTGCTTCTCCTTATCGGGATGCATGATGATTTCATTGTATCTTAAATATGTATCCATGAAAGATAACATCTTGTTGCTCGAAGTGGCATCCACCATATTAATTTTTGGGACCAGGAATAGATCCTTCTGAAATGGTCGGTTGAGGTTGGTATAGTGAACACACATCCTCTATGCTATAGTCATAATTTCCTAAACACGAGAGTCAAATTTAAGAAAATCATGATTGATACAGTATAAGAATAGTTATGAATAAATCAAAGGCATACCACATCTCTCACCGAGGACTGAATTTAAATATTTTTTTACGTTGAAAGATGTGGTATGCCTTTGATTTTTTTTATAACTATTCTTATACCGTATCAATCATTATTATCCTAAATTCAACTCTGGTAGGTTAGGAAATTATGACTATAAGATTTTCGTGTGGGCGATACAAGGGTATCAGATTTCGATTTACCTATTGAATATCATGGTCAACGATGTGCCACTTTTGGGAAATATTTGTTAGATATGTAAGAGTGTCTAATCCAACAATAGTTCCAGTCATTTTCTTCTAGGGATCAAATTCTAAGAATCCATAGTCGACTTCATATAGAACTATGGTTTTGCCCAAGGTCACTGAAACGTATTATATTGTCATATGGAGCTCGAATTGGGGTGAGAAGTTAAGTAAGCTTAGAGGAATTATGCCTTGGACCTCAAAAAATTATTTAATTTTGGATTTATAAAAGTCTTGTAAGAGAAACCCAACAAATATGTAACATTGAGGGTACCTTGGGCTAATCATGTGATTCTTGGACCCACCTTTTATACTATATAAAGCAACACCCCTTTTTGGGAAACGGTGAAAATTTATTACTACTTTTGTCAACTTCTCTCTCTAGATTTACAGTGTTTCTCTCTCCAAACAATCTCCTCCAAACGTAGCTTAGACACATAATCCCACTAAGAAATCTGTGGAACTATCATTGGCGGCGTCTGTGGGAAATCGATTGGTACCCGTAATCATTTTTCTAAAACCACTATTGTATTGTCAAACACTTTAAAAGAAATGGATATGGAAGTACTATAGGAGCCTAATGTTGGCACTGATGGTCTTGTAATCTTAACTTTATCCAAAGATCATCCCCTTAAACGGGAAATGGTAAAAGAACGACACTATGATGATCAATATGTCGACGAGCTACTTGAAAACTCGGCTTTAAATTCTAAAAGGCTTAGGTCAGAGGTTTGAAGGGAACATGTAATTGAAAAAGATAAATTAAATGACGCTAATTGAACCAATGATAGACATGAAACTCTTCAAAGACAAAGCCTTTATTCTTTTAGGAGAAAGATTAAACCTAAGCGTCAATACGATTCCACTGAATCTAGTGACTATTCCCTTTACGACTCGAATGAGTCGTCCTACACGGAATGAGACAACTGACATAAGAAAAGCGATAAAAGAAAGATAATATTGGACATCTCGTCGGCCTAGAGGCTCAAAAAAAGAAATAAATTATCAATAAAAATGGGTACTTGGATCCGAGGAATTGGATAAAATGGTAACCATCACTAAAAGGGAGCAATTTATGCATCATGTTCAGATCCCATCGAGAAGTCAAAGTTTTGAGTACCGTGTGAGTAACCAGTTCACAAACCCACCCGAAGAGGGTTTATATACCGTTCCAAACGAAGGCCCCGGGGGCAGTATGTATAAGACTAGGCACACTTGGAGGTCATCTCCTATTTCAGCGGAAATTATGTCAGGGTATATGCCAAAGAGATTTCACATCTTGAAGTTATAAAAGTTTGATGAGACTCAAGATCCAAACAGCCAAATTGAGCATTTAATTTTTTTTTTATGATTAACTATGATGACGATGATAACTGTATGTCGCACGGATGTATCAAGAATTTTGATATGTTTTGGAACATTTTCCACCAACACTTTGCAAGAAGCAAAATATTTTGTGCAAATGAATAAGGTTATGTTGGTATAAAAGCCAATTACAAAAGGAAAGGTTAATGAATTGTGTGCTTTTTTGAGTTATTTATAATTTTGAGAGTGATACCGTTTCAGAGAGAACAATTATTTTAAAAAAAAGATATATTGTGAGCCTGGTAACTCAGTTGAAGGTGGGCTCTTCGCCACACTTGTATCAAAGTTCATCTTCATTACTCTGTTTTGAGGATGATGATATGAGAGACATGGTTGGCCCTCATGAGGACGTTGTGGTAATTGTAGCGAGAATAACCGGAGACGAGATACAAATAATTTTGATAGACACTGGTGGTTATGCCAACATATTGTTCATAACGACTTATGAGAAGATAGAAAAACCTCAGACTGCTCTTTGTTCAGATCTGAAAATTGTGGGTTTTGCTAGGGTGACTACCAAAGTAGTTGGGGAATTCAAATGCATAGTGGAACTGAGTCGCGAACCATTTAGAAAAGAGGTAACAGTGTTGTTCAACATAGTGGATGCGCTAATATCATATAATGTGATATTTAGAAGATCTTGGTTATCTAAAATGCATGCGGTTGCAGCGACTATTCATCAATGTTTGAAGTATGTCATGAGAAACAATGTGGGAATGATCAGGAGCATCCAAAAAACTGGCGAGGGAATGTTACTGAATGAATTTAACCCCAAAACAAATTAAAGGGGGTGAGTCAGAGAAGGCATAACAGTTAATTGAGTCTTCTTTGGAGTCTGACCCTGTTGACGATCCAAGGGAGACCCTCAAATTTTTGTCCTTGGTGAGAGCTTTGAGGACTACGTATTTTCTAGTAGGAAGAGTTTAGAGATTGGAATAAAGTTTTCTTCAGAGATAAAGGAGAGGTTAATTCAATTTCTATCAACAAGGTTCAACATGTTTGTGTAGACTAACAAAGATGTTACGGGGTGGTGCCCGCTGAAATTAATTATCACATATTGGGAACCTGAAACAATGTGCGAGCAAACATTTAAAAATAAAGGGTCTTGTTCTCAAGAGAAATCTGAGGCGATCATGGCTGAGATAGATCATTTATCTAAAGTTGGGCACATACAAGAATCTCAGTACCCATTGTGAACAACCAATCTAATTTTAGTTAAACTGGAAAATGGCTAGTGGTGATTGTGTGTAGTTCTACCTACTTGAATAGAGCGTACCCAAATGATCTTTTTCCGGTCCCTCAGATTGATCAATTAGGGAATTCCATGTTGGGAAATTGATTGATGTTTTTCATGGATACGTACACAGAAATAATCAGATCAAGATAGATCCAAAAGATCAAGAGAGCACTTCATTCATCATTCGAATGGGCCTACATTTCTATAAAGTTATGCCTTTTGGATTGAAAATGTCATGGCTACCTACCAACGTTTGGTGAACAAGGATTTCAAATCTCAAATCGGATGGAGTATCAAAGTGTATATTGATGATATGCTAGTAAAAAGTGTCAGAGACCAAGATAATTTTACAGATTTCGAAGAAACATTTGCCAACTTAGAAAATATACATTTGAAGCTAAATCTAGAAAAATACATGTTCATGGTGCGCTCTAGAAAATTTCTTGGATATATAGTTAGTGAACAAGGGATAAAAGACGACTGTGTACAACTAAATTCTTTGAGTATTATGGCTCCACGCGGATAATTAAAGAGGTATAAATTTTGATAAGAAGGTCGACAGTATTGAAAACATTCATATTCAGGTCCGCGGAAAAATGCGCCGTGTTGTTTTTCAAGTGTTGAGATAGACCAACTACTTTAATTAGACCCAAGAATGTTTAGACGCTTTTGAACGAATTAAAAGTATCTTTCCTTCTTCGGAATCTCAACAAAACTTAGTTTGGGGGACAATTTTTTTGTCTACATAACGGTATCAAATTATGTTGTGAGTGATGTATTGATCCGAGAAGTTAATGATTACCCACGACCTGTACATTATGTTAGTAAACGTTTACAGATCTAAAAATATATATTCAAAGTTAAAAACATTATCCCTTGCTTTAGTTACTGAATCTCGGAAGACGAGACCTTACTTTCAGGTCCAGTTCAATATAGTTCAAAATATTTTCCGATGAAGAGCATGTTGCAAAGACCCGATGTGTCGAGTAGAGTGACCAAATGGTCTGGGAAGCTAGATGATTTTTATATTGATTTTGAGCCCTAAACTGCAATCAAGGCTCAAACCTTAACATGTTTTTTCGTTGAGTTCCATTCTGAACAAGCATAGATAGAAATAGATGAAGAAAATTCAGAGTTGAAGTGGACATTTCAAACATAAAGGGGTTCTAGCGCTTCGAGATGTGGAGCTGGTTGTAGTTGGTTTCTCCGAATTGTATTGCGATATATGAATTTATACGCTTTTATTTTCAAGTATCAAATAATAAGGTGGAATACGAAGCTGATTTGATAGGTTTAAGAATGGCCCACATTTGCAGAGCCAAAAATGTTAGATTGGTGAGCGACTCACATCTTCTCGTAAGTCACGCGTCTGGCCAATCTGTAACTAGAAAAAATCACTTACTGGATTATTTGAGAGTATTAAAGGCCTTGGAAGCTGTTTTCGAAAGCATGAATTACAAGCATGTTCACATAGTTGATAATTTTATGCCTGACTCTCTGGCCACTACTACATATTCCAATAAACACCCTTGGATCTTTATGCAAGAATATCATTCGATAATGAAGTGGTCTGAATGGCTTCAAGGGTCGGACGAAGCTTTCATAATTTATACAAATACTGAAAACTATTGGAGACACGACATCAAAGAATTCTTAGTCAATGATATATTGTCGGTCGATAAGGCAATGACAAAAAAAATACAGTTCAAAGCGCATAGTTATGTGGTACTCGGGGACATCTTGTATAAAAACTATTGTAGCATTCATTTGCTTTGATACATTGGAGAAAATGAATCACATATGATATTATTTGAGCTACATGACGGTGAAAGGTCTGCACAGTGAGGGTAAAAGACTTTAATATGAAGAGTTCTTCTTGTAGGTTATTACTAGCCCACAATTTCTTCTTATGCCAAAGAGTTGGTTAAAAGGTGTGAAATTAACTAATATTTGTTAATACAATCCACGTGCCAAGAGTACCTCTTGAGTCAATATCAGAGGTACTACATTTCGATCGGTGAGGGTATCGACCTGGTCGGACCGTTGTCGATAGCATCCGGAAGACGACACCAATATTGGTTGCAATAGATTATTTTTCTAAGTGGGTTGATGCTGAACCATTGCTGGGCCAAAAGCTAAAGATGTGATTAAGTTTATTGTCTCTAATATTTGTTTACGCTTCGATGTTCCGAGGAGAATAACGATGGACAATGGGCCACAGTTTGACAATAAAGACATGAGGGTTTTATGTTCTTCTCGTGGAATATGATAACGATTTTTACCATATTTTCATCCACAAGGAAACAACAAAATTAAAGTGACTAATCATAAAATTTATGACAGGCTCAAAACAAATTGGAAGGTAAGGCTGGATAATGGCCACATTACTTATAAGAGGTCCTATAGGCGTATCAAAATATTCCTCGAACATCAACTAAGGAGTCTCAATTCGTGCTAGTCTATGGGATAAATGGTGTGATACCATCTGAAGAAGTTTTCCCTTCGTATCGAGTGAGTGAGTATTTCGAGGAGGGTGATGATGAGAATCATATTGAGTTAGATCTAATCGAAGAATAAATAAGGCGAGCGCAATCGAACTATTTGCATCACTAAACTTTGATGAGAAGCATGTACGCATCTAGAGTTAGACGGCGAGAGTTCAAGATAAAGGATAAAGTCCTAAGGAAAGTGTTCTTGCATACAAAAGAAAATAAACTTTGTAAATTAAGACCTAACTCGAAGGGCCCATATATGAAAACTAAAAAGTTGAAACCGGGGATATACAGAATCAAAGTTAAAGAAGAAATAGATTTTCGGAACCCGTGGAACATTGAACACCTTAAGTTGGGAACGAATGTAAAATTTTGTATATATGTCTAAACTTGTGTAAAGGTCTATGACACACTTTTTCCTATCCTGGTGGCTCATGAAGGTTTTGACAATGTGACTTTGTATCCGATTTATAAATATGAAATTTCTTTGCCATTTCAAACAATTTTTACAATCATTTATTTTTGGACCGGAAGAGTCTTTTAACAAATATTGGTCAACTGTAATCTATTTTTATACCAAAAATGTCTTCGAGTGAATGTTAGTCAACAACCATTCATTTTTTACCGGAAGGGTCTTCCAACGAATATTAGTCAACAATAATCT
This sequence comes from Limnanthes douglasii subsp. nivea, assembly GCA_036936605.1. Taxonomy (NCBI): domain Eukaryota; kingdom Viridiplantae; phylum Streptophyta; class Magnoliopsida; order Brassicales; family Limnanthaceae; genus Limnanthes; species Limnanthes douglasii. The sequence continues at coordinate 276,091,753 of JAUPFV010000002.1, forward strand.
ATGTTTGGACCAAAAGGGTCTTCTAACGAATGTTGGTCAACAATCATTTATTTTTTGACCGAAAGGGTATTCCAACGAATATTGGTCAACAATAATCTATGTTTGGACCAAAAGGGTCTTCTAACGAATGTTGGTCAACAATCATTTATTTTTGGCCTGGAAGGATCTTCTAATGAATGTTGGTAAAAAACTATTTATTTACTACCTCATACTTAAAACTTGGTAATACAAAATTATCCAAACAAAATCAATTCTATTGATAAACATAAAAAAATAAAAAAATGCCCCGATGACACGAGGACTTCACAAAATTACCATAGGCACGTAAGGTTTACAAAAAATAACAAAATAATAAATTACCTAAGTACCCATTACTCCGAAAGGGTGCCTTCAGATTCATCTTTCGACGAAGCAGATGAAGAACTTTCAAAGCCATCAAAACTCTCAGGTGATTCACCATCATCTTCCAAATATATACCCTCTAGGCGAAACTTATCAGGCATGATAAGTTGCCTAACATTAAATTCGAGAAGCGCTCATGTATGTCTAACGCCATAGCGGATCTAACCTTAGCATCCCTGATATCCAGTTTGGAAACATAGTCATCAACGTATGCATCGTGGGTAGCTTTCTTATACACTCCAGTCTGGTCCTTAGGAGCTTTCTTGTTAATTTTTTCATACCCTTCGCCAAGGGTATTGATGAGTGTATCCTTCTGAAGATTTAGTTCGAAAGCATGTTCTCGCTCACAATAGAATGCATCCTTCTCTATTTTGCATGCCTCTCTACCTCCTCGATCTTTTCAAAATGCTCTACAGCAACCTCTTTGAGCTGGCTGACCCCATATTCTAACTCCTCCATCTTCGACATCCTCTTAAAAGCTTCATGTTTATAATTATTCCTTAGAACGTTCAATGTCTTGGCCTTTCTTTTAAGAATTAGAGCGGGCTTAAGAAGTTAATGAAGTTAAAGGGATAGAAAGTTATCACTATAAATATTGAACTGCTGGGATAGAGAATCGGTCTCAAAATATTCAGGAATATGGACATCATATCTTTAGCCTTCTTGGGCATCATTCCCCTTGTTTTCTTGAGTGGCAGGTTCCTCTGTTGATACCCGAGGAGAATCCGAGTCGATAACAAAAACCTTCTCAAGAGAAGACAGATTGTGCTCATTATTTCATTTTTTAAGGGACCTACATTTTCCTCCACCTCTTTGTCACTTTCATCAACAACCGTGCGCTTTACATTTCCTCTTGAGAGGATTCCCTTTCGATAGCCTCTTGGAGCAACCTCCTCTATGGGATCAACCTCCTCGACCCCAACCTCGATATTTTTTTCTTATGTTGTCTCTAAAGTTGTTGCCTCGATCACATCGTTTTTAAGGATACACTGGTTTGGGTCAGTGGCTCTTGCAGGTAAGTGAACATGCACGTTTGTGGCCTCCAAGATTTTCAACACATCGGTTTATGTGGGAGGCACCATGAGTTCCTCCAAACTACTCAGTCGATCAACTCAGCCCTCTAAAGATGGCTTTTGGCGAAGTTGGCTGACGTGAAACAAATGGAACCAGGAAGTTATGGCCGAACTACTCAGTCGATCAAATATCTGACCCGCTTCGTTTGCATGCTCCTCAAAAGGTCTGGATAACCCTATCATCCCTTTCCCCCAGCAGAAAACAAAACTTGTAAGAATGAATCAAGTAAACAAAGTTAAAATAAGCTGATTAATGATGTACCTCTACTAGTCCATTTTAAAGAGAACATAGTGATTTTTAAGTTGACGCCTCAAACACAGTTTTGCACAGCCTAGAATTGAACAAACACCTATGCTTCCATTTCATATCGGCTTCAAGGAGATCATATACTATCTTAAATTTGTTTTATAGAGTTACACAATATAAATAAAAGTAATGATTCTTCACAACACAAGTTAATCCGGCGAATTGCTTCATTAAAAAAACGATCCTGAATATCTTGGTCGCCATTAGGCAGGTTATCAGAGTGAACCACATGTGCGGACCTGCTTGAGTGGGGTATAGGTCTATTAGTTCAAAGTATCTTACTAAGGCAGGATCAAAAGGGAACTGAAGACCCTAGTTAAGAATTTCTGAGTAGATAATTAGGTCATTGTCCTAAAGATATAGATGAGTCTCCTCGACCTCAGGAGATCAGATTGTTACTAAGCTTAGAATCCCCCGTTAGTCTGGAAGCTTTACCTGCTTGGAACCATGGTTGTATTGGTAATTCACCCTGTACAATGTTATTATATGCTTAGTCTCAACCTTTATATTCAAAGACAGTTCGATATCATCCTTCTTCTTTTTGGACTTGGGTTTTTTTCTTTCATGCAGGAGAACCCACATTAACTTTACCATGGGAGGCTAACACTTCGTTTTGCGTGGTAGTTCTGATATGGGAGAACGAATCATCAGTTAGATCTTTGTTATGGTTTGCTCTAACAAGATTCTGATTCTCATCGACCAAGTGTTTAGACCTCATTTTCCTAACCGGTTCAAGAAGCCACGTTTTATGCAACTACTACAGTAAGCTCAATATCTTCTACAACCACCGACCGAGGATTATTTTGAGGAGTGAGGGTATTTGACAAATTTTTAACTTTTACATACCTCTTCGGTAAAGGTTTGGAGGACCATTTTCTTTTCGAACCATCACCTTTTGCTTTCTCAACGTATTTCGGTTTATTATCCATCAGAATAAATGATGATTCATGCACTGATTTCTTTGAATGGTCAAAGTCACCCTTATTTTGTATCGAATAAGTTTGACCGGAGGGCTGAGTGGTCGTAAAGATGGATGGATTACTGGTGTTTGTAGCTTATATCACCTCAGATTGCTTCTTGAGTAGAGGCTGCATACCGTAATATATGTTTTAAAAATTTTGCATTGGTCATGACTCCTCGTCTAAACTAGTTGATTTTCTCTCTTTAGTTTTCTTACTTATGGAAAACCAGTCTAGAGTAGTAAATGGCATGAACTGTGGAAGAAACTTCTAAGAGGGATACTTCAAGAAGTTTCATGAAACTCTATTTCTCTCTCTACAATGTGTCTTTCTCTCTATAAAGTTATGAAAACAAACAACTTTAAATTGTGAAGAGTGTCTAAATATGTATAGGTTGAGGTTTGGGTTCACAACGGTCATTAGGGCCCAAACAGTCGAAATATTTTTATTTAAATGATAAGTGACTAGGGAAGATGAAGAGTCTTATAGCTCTCTCACCAGTATGTAGAATACCATGCGTGTTGGGAAGTGTAAAAAAATTATGGCACGTCAAATCACTCACAACCCATCCTGGAAGGCACGTATTGTTAGTGTCAGAGGTCGATTGACACGTGAGTTTATAACAATATACGTGGTATATAATTATTAAGTCAGGATTTGATTAATGATGTCACTGACCTGATGTAGGAACAAAGAACAAGAGGTCAGACATCTTTGAGGCGCTTTCTAAATTTAGTCCTCACTCAAATATCTTCGCAAGGACTGGAGGCTACTAATAAAAGAAATCATTATTAGGATTAATAGTCAGATCGGTTGAATAAGGTCGGGGGCTAATTTGGATTTATAAAACTTTTGTAAACGGAGCCCAAAAAATGTGTAACATTTACTTGTGTAATAAATAATCATTATGGTTGATATTAGTAAAATAGTAGGGTAGAATGATCTTAAATGGGTTAATCATGTGATTTTTGGGCCCACCTCTTGTATTATATAAAGCAGCATTCCTTTTTGGGAAATGGTGAAAATGCATTACTTTATTACTACTTTTGTCAACTTCTCTCTCTAGTTTTTCAGTGTTTTTCTTTTCGAACAATCTCCTCCAAACATAGCTTAGAGACATAATCTCACTAAGAAATCTTTAAAACTATCACATAAAATTTTGAGTGTAATTGTGCAGGCTTTCATTGGTTTCATGCTTTCAATAAATTATATACTTGACGTCTCCATACATTATTTTACTCCTAATAACTTATCTTGGGAATTGGTTCAAACGGATTCAAATTTGTGACTCGAACCCAAAGATAACTTAAGTAACCATGTTAGAGAACTATCTCATAATATCATGAAAACCTCTCAGTATAATAGTATGTCCTTATCGTCAAACCCGAGCATCGTGTTTTGGAATTACCTAATTTGGTGCTTGGTGTCTCATTTTTCTTCGTATTTATCTATTTTAAGTAGATTAAATCTTCGGGGCAGACTATTTGTCATTAATTATGGTGCCAGTAATGATGTTGCCATATGATCTTTTGGGTTTTTTTTTCTTCATTTTCTAGACTACTTGTTGATCCCAAATAAAATCTGACTGATACAAGATGTTCCAGAGCAAAGAGTTAGATGACACTGTATGATAATATATTTATCCCATTCCTACTGCGTAGTTAGGCTCGATTCCAGGTAGACTATGGTCATGTTAATGACAGTCCAGAGGTTGGCTTCGTCAGTGAGCTCTATAGTTCACAAGATAATAATGTTCGTGAGTATCAGTAAATACTTCTTGTCTCATAGTGGTTTTTTTGCGTTGGATGTGTTCTTGTCTCATGTGGTGTGGCAATTGATCTCGATATATTGAGCAATCGACCGTTGATTTCTAACCTCTACTTGAAATAAATGAAACATCAACTTTTTATTCTAACTGATCTTGGTTGTCGGTACAACATATTTTGGATTACAATCTTTACTGATTTGTGATTTCATTTAATGGATCATGTATGCATTGGAATTTTGACAACGACAATGAGTTATTCGATAGCCAAAAACTCATCCAC